>VMOF01000379.1:50356349-50418719 GCA_011764245.1 Trialeurodes vaporariorum
CGGTCTGTTTCCCAAATCATTCCCGTAAGTAACTGCGAGTGCGAGAGAGAGACCTCTCGCTTTTTAAGGTTTCTCTCTCGCACTCATTGCGTCTTGTGGCGGTTCGGTCCGTTTCCGAAAGTGTCCCCGTAAGCGACTTCGAGTTACAGCAGCTAAAAATGCTAAAATGTGTGATGAAGAAACATGGCCCCTCATATAACTGCCATCTAATACTTTCCGATACGACTTCATGAACTTAACTGAATGAGCCTCCAGGTGCTGTTTGTAGAAATCTTGACACAAATCTTATAGGCCATTTTGTCTGCCTACCCTTCCAAGCTCACCTTTAAGATTCCGAAGAATGCGCAAAAATCACAGATGGTTCAAAGAGAGGAATTTTACGATGAATCATGATTCAAGGCTGAATTTTGCTGTGACTAAACAAAGGAATAAGAGGGAATCACTCCTGACATGATGAGTACTTCACAAAATTGATGATGACTAACCAGAACCCTTTCAGTGGTCGGCTCGATCCGACATCCTGAGTTAACGGCGGGCGGGTTTCACCACAATCACAGTATTTAATAGACACTGATGATGGCGCAGATTGATAAAACAATATTAGGAATGAAAAATCATCCAGAAGGGAAATGTACAGAAATTACGAACTCAAGTTAAGTAACTACGAACTCTAACACAGGAGGGTTTACTGGTACACACTACACAGTATAGAAAAATTACCTCCTCAGCCACTAAAACTTTTCGGATTTTGAAGAATCTAGCACTAAAAGGACTGAGAGTGAAGGAGTAGACTCAAACAATGACTAAAAGCCGATTTGTAGACCGATTGAATCGTCGTAAACAGGCGAACGTAATTTGCAAGGTCTTCAGAGCATACCAACGGGTGTCCACTTCAACGACTTATATTTTCCATATATTTTCGAAAAAACGTTACCGGACCCGGTAGGGCGGAGGTCAAAGCCCAAGCTATCCTCCTTCTATTAAGACCAAGAAAAGCAAAATCCGTGTAAAATTAGGAGTTTTAGAAGCGAAAAACGGAAGAGAACATCTTCATAAAAATACGTGTAAACAGAGGTGCTCCTATCCGGCCAAGCACCTCTATTCCTAACCTAACTTTCCTTCTTGCGGGTTACGCTGGTTCGTATTCGTTCGCCGGTCTTATATAGAGGTCGTTGGTTCTTCCGCGCAAAAAACATATGATCACAATCGCCACGGTAACGTCAAATCGCTCGGTCAAATTTAAAAAAAAAAATTGACAGAGCAGCACGTTTCTCTTTCACACGCGTACAAAATCGTATGCTCGTCCGCACGTATGCATTTAAAAAGGATGACAAAATCTCGCTTCTCTCTCCCACCCTTGCAAAACGAACTGATTCGCATCCTTTTCGTACTCGCACAACTTTTCCAGAGAAAAGTTTTTAGCATTTTAAAAAGGGACGCGGGGCCCGCACGGAAAAACTTATATTTTTCCCGAAGCATTGAAGCCGAGCCCTACCGATCGGTACCAGGCCCCTACCAAACGGTGCAACGGTTCTCCAGGAACTTTGCTTCATTCTTAAAAATATAATATAGGATGTCAGAGATTTTGGAGCCGGAACAGCGCACTTGCTAGTTGCTTGAAGACTCACAAATGCAACTGGCTGACGAAGTGCATTGTTTCCAACCCAAGGAAAGGATATAAAAATTAACTATACTATGATTTTCGAAAATATGCGCTTTCCTTTCACGGAGAAAACAAAGTTTAGGTACAACCGCAGCTGATTTTTAAAATAGATTCGCAAAGCTTTTCGCTGGTTTTTACATCAGATTGGACAATTCATTTTGTGCACAGCAAAAGTTTGCAAGAGCCCCATTGAAATACATAAGAAAAGTAATTTGAATATTGCCGTATTTAGAAGTGTCCGAAATCCCCATTAAGAGGGCAAAACTTGACCCTGCTGATCTGGCATTGGCAAGCCTCGAGGGAGTCAGTGGAAGCAGAGCTGCCGATTTGCGTAGATTTAATGGCATTTTGAAATTCACCGAAGATTCCACCGGTTGAGAAAAGATTACAGAGTTTAGTTCAGTGTATGACTGTAATGCACGAAAATACTAGCGTCTTTTATCTTTTCTCAACCGGTATATTTTAATTAATTAACGGCGTTTCCACCGATTGAGAAAAGATTACAGATCAGAGTATTTTCGTGCATTACTGTCATACATTGAACTGAACTATGTAATCTTTTCTCAACCGGTGGAATCTTCGTTGAATTTCAAAATGTCATTAAATCTACGCAAATCGGCAGCTCTGAGTGGAAGTCGCCTACCTTTCCGAGTAGGTCATATAGCCATGCAAAAAGAAATGGAAATATGGGTGAGGGAGTCCTCCGCTGGTTGCTGGTTGCTAGTCGCTGGTCGCTGGTGGAGTATATAGTTGCTGCTTGGTTCCAGTTTCCATTTTCTTCATTCCTGTTTTGCGTGAGACTCGGCGAACGCGGAACGGGAGGGAAAAAAGGGAATTCAAACAGAGTGGACATGGATGGACACAGGGAGGGGGCAACGCCGCGCCGGAGAGGGGGGGAGGAGGCGGAGGGGGAGGATGAGGAGGGGGGAGGGGTGACGGAGGAAGCAGGGAGATGGGAATTGATGATCTTGGCAGTGAGTTTCATTCATGAGAGATGCGCCGTTGAGGAATGCAGATGTGCGCGGTTGGGATGCGCGAATCCGCGATTGCAGAACCGCCGGACAGTGGCCCAAAAAATTGATTTTTCCGGACAAATATAATAACAAGAATAACAATATTTCTTTATTCATAATTCACTTAACAGGGAACATGGAATGGTGTCAATGGGTCTGTTGGAAACTTTTGCTACAACGATTAAGAGTGTTTAATCTATACTCTGTTCACGATAAGAAGGCGGGTGAGAATTCAGGTAGTAATGCACTATTTAGCAACAGTGTAGCTGTACCGGCTACTCCAGCCCTTCGCAGTGGCCGTTGTTCTTCCGACTTCTCTCTTGGCACGGAGGATTTCCAAGAACCGACGGACTCAAAAATTTACACACGTTCAGTAAAAATTGCGAACGGTCAAAATTACGAAAAAACGGACGAAATTTTCGCCCTAAAGGGCTAAAACTCGGCAAAAATAGGCGAGTTTAAATATTGATCTCAGAAATTCGATAGTAGACGGAATATCCTGAATTTAATTCGGACCGAAGAATACGAATTTCTGAGAGTCATCAGTATTGAAACTCGACAATTTCCGCCGATTTTTGGCCCATTAGGGCGAAAATTTCGTCCGTTTTTTCGTATTATTGACCGTTTCCAATTTTAACTGGACGGGTGTAAATTTTAAAGTCTGTCGGTTCTTGGAAATCCTCCGTGCCAAGAGAGAGTTCGGGGGAACAAGGGCCACTGCGAAGGGTTGGAGTAGCCAGCATAGCCGCACTGTTGCTAAATAGTGCGTTATTACCTGAATTCTCACCCGCCTTCTTATCATGAACAGAGTATAATGTCAGAGTATAATGTCGCCTGAACAGTCCGTTGGTGGCATCAGAAAGTCATTAAATGCAATAATAAACTCAGAAGAGGCGTTTAATGAAATTCAAGATGGCGGATAGACATCGAGCGATTTGTATGCATGCACCACGAATATTCAAGGATAGCCAATTTCACAATATCGATCACAACCAATCACAACGTAAACAAACACATAACCTACCTCCAGTGAGGTTGTAAAAGTTGGCCATCCATGGATGTTCACGGTGCATGCATACAGATTGCTCGATATTTTACCGCCATCTTGGATTTCATTAAACGCCTCTTGTGAGCTTATTATTGCATTTTATGACTTTCTGATGCCACCAACGGACTGTTCAGGCGATTTTACATTAGATTAAACACTCCTAATCGTTGTAGCAAAAGTTTGCAACAGACCCATTATTTTCTTACAATCGCTGGTACTAGAGATGAAAATTAAAGGTCCGAGATGAAATAAAGGCACCGTTATAATAAGTAATTTTTATAGTATCTTTGAAAAATTAAAAATGAACTGGCGTTTTGTAATGTTACAGGCAGCTTATGAAAGAATTCGAAACCGTACATTGGTAGATCAAACTTGTCCCATTTGGATGTCAGACCTGAGTGCATTTTTTATTTCGGGTGTTGTTAGGTGTGAAAATGGGAGTTAGCTTTCAACAAATGTTTTCTCAAATAAAATTCTAATAAGGATCTGTAAATAAAAAGAGAGGGTACTGTTAAAATTTTATGATCCGCCAAATATTGCTTTACAAGAGTCCATTCTTTTCAGTTTGAAGATTTTTCCTCGCGGCTTTTTTTTTTTTTTTTGTAACTTAAAAATAGTGTCAAAGAGTTCTGAAATTCACATTAAGAGTATGAAATGGTCTCAAAATCTACTCTTTAACCGACAAAAGGCGTTTTTAAGGAAAGCCATACAAAAAAAATTCGCGTATAGGTTTTGAGAAAAACGACCAATCATCCAATAGTATCAATCGTGTAATTTAATTGTCATAAGGCCGAAAAAGTATGGACACAGCTTCATCAGCCAATCAGACAGAGACCGTCTTTCATTCTGTTACTATCAGAGTTGACCGCACAGCTGCAATAAATTAAATTGGAGCTCTTTGTTTGCTCTATAGAATTACCTTCATGATTTCTGATCCTGGTGCCGACTAAAAATGCTAGTAAACTTGACCCATCAATTGGATTGAATGAAGCAAGCAATATTATTAATTAGTTAAACAATGAGACAAGTCACTGATATTTACGCAACGATGATTTGGGGTATTTTCCTAAACTTTGAGGGAAAATGAAGTCCAGAGGTTCAAACTTTGATAATTGCTCGTACATGGGCGGAGCCAGCAATTTCGCAACTGTGGATTATTTCCATTTGAATGTATGAGAAACATTCGATTCTTGAGGGGGCCATGGCACAGTTTCTAATCGATTCTATCTCATACATTTAAATGGGAAAAATCCGCAGTTGCCTAATGGGTCTGTTGCAAACTTTTGCTACAACGATAAAGAGTGTTTCATCGTATGGAAAATCGCCCAAAAAGTCCATTGGTGGCATCAGAAAGTCATGAAATGCAATAATAAACTCACAAGAGACGTTTAATGAAATCCAATATGGCGGTAAAATATCGAGCAATCTGTATGCATGCACCTTTAACATCCAAGGATTGCCAACGTTGACAACCTCACAGCTTCAGAGTTTATGTGTTTATTTACGTTGTGATTGGGTGTGATCGATACTGTGAGGTTGGCTATCCTTGGATGTTCGTGGTGCACGCATACAGGTTGCTCGATATTTTACCGCCATCTTGTATTTCATTAAACTAAACGTATCTCGTGACTTTTTATACTGCATTTCATGACTTTCTGATGCCACCAATGGTCTTTTCACGCGAATTTACATGAGATCGCACACTCTATAGCACTGTAGCAAACGTTTGCAACAGACCCATTGATAAACTGTAATAGTTGATATAATTACTCAGGGGCGTCGAGAGGGGGGGGCTGATGGGGCAAAATGCCCCGGGCCCCCGCTCTTCGGGGGCCCCCAAATCATGAGAAGGGGGGGAAAGGAAAAGGAAAAGGAAAAAAAGAAAAAAGAAAAAAAGAAAAAAAAGAAAAAGAGAAAAGGAAACAGGGAAAAAAGCGAAGAAGGGGAATATGAAAAGTAAAGAAAAGGGGAAAAGAGAGGGAAGAAGTAGTGACTGATGACATGGTGCTTGAAAGTGGGGTCGAAAAGGAAGAGACCACGTAATTTCGCGGCCTGTGTCGAGCCGAATAAATTGGGGGCCCCCCCTTGCTGAACCCCCTCCGTGAATATTCCATGGCTCCTTTATCCACATTCCACTTGACTCTTCTCCCTCCAATTATGAGTCAAGAGCAAAGATTTCATGCAGCAAAATCGAAAATATATTACAGCATTTCAATTATACTGCGTACATGAAAGTACCGTAAAATTCAATTTGAAGGTAAGGAAAATGAAAAAATTTTCCGGGGGAGGGCCCCCGAACTCCCCGCTTGTCCTGAGGGGTATTCTATACCCTCCAAACCCCCCGGAGTTTGAGTCGTACCAACCCCCCCCCCCACAAGGCAAATTTCTCGGTGCACCACTGGTTCGTAGCAAAACCTCCAGAACTTTCTCGACGTCCCAGCCAACACTGGTGATAATGTGTTTAGCCAAAGAGGGCTGAGAGATGAAAAGTTGAAAAATGAATATTTTTTTATTTTTTTTTTTTTTTTTTTTTATTTTTAGAAATCAAAGTCGAAACAAAGAATTTTTTGTGTCGAAAATCTTCAAGTCTTTCACATCATGTGGCAAAATAAACGTAAAAATCAAACATTCTACTGCTGTGATTGTTTGAAATTTTTCAGTAGAGATAGCTTAAAATTTCGTCAATTAGAAGCTTGATTTTAAAAATTTTCCGGAGGAGGACCCCCGGACCCCCCTTAACCTGAGGGGTGTCCCCCCGGACCCCCCTTAACCTGAGGGGTGTCCCCCAGACCCCCCTTAACCTGGGGGGCGTCCCCCCAGACCCCCCAGGGAGGATGATACAAAAAATAGGGCCCCAAATGCACAGTTTGCCCCGGGCCCCCAAAATCCTCTCGACGCCCCTGTAATTACTAGGCGTAATTCGATTCAAAATTGATATGATTAATATTTAATGAAAATAGCAATCTCAAAGCTTTCTCGTATTTTTTTATATTGCGACCTTTCTTTACGTTTTGAGTAAATCATACGCATTACTCCTGATCGTGTATAGAAGAGAGAAAAAACAAATCTTGGATTTCTGCTCATCATGCTGCGTCGATGGCAACATCGGATGAGGGAGGCCGATGAATGCTGAAATTACTTTCCGATTAAAACGATGCACCCATGCGCGATCCAAAAGGAATGGGAGGAGACTCGATCGGTGCGAAGTAATGGATTGTTTCCCTTTGCTTTATCAGGTTTCGCGAGTCCTTGAGAGATCCAGTCGGAGTTGCCAAGTATCTTCTGGAAAAAAGGAAAAAGCTTTAATGGGTTTGTTGCATACTTTTGCTACAACAATATAGAACCTTGATTCTTTTATAAAATTCGGCGAAAATAACGATGCGCACATTAAAAACGTTCAAAATCCACTCATTAACACAGGAAACCACTTCAATATCAAACAGGCCACGCTACACTAGACACTATTTGCACCGGTATACTACTACTCAGACGGAACCACCGTGCCTAAGTAAACAACATCGTAACTACAAAATGATGGAATTCCCTTCTAAATATATAATATGAACTATTGGCTGCATTTGCAGTCTAGTCTTTTCAGTTTATCAAAGATTACAAAATAATTTAAGAAATGTACGCATCCAAACGAAACATTCCGATATTTGTAAGTTCCGTTCATGTTTACATGAACGAAATGGCTCCATCTATGTAGTTATAAGTCGGTGACATAGTGTCTAGTGTAGCGCGGGTTGTTTGAAATGGAAGGTATTTTTTGAGTTAATGAGTGGATTTTGAAAGTTTATAATGTGCACATCGTTATTTTCGCCGAATTTTACTTTAGAAACAATGAGTTATATTGATGTAGCTAAAATACGCAACAGACTGTAACTTTCCTTTTGTCATAGCTAGTGCATGGAGACTAACGCACTGGGTCCACTGGGTCAGGGCATCCAACCCGGAATGGGCCTGTTGCACACTTTTCCTATAGGGTCATTATTTTGTAACGGGTGGGACATTCAGACGACTTTGAAGTAATTTTTTTCAACTTTTTAATCATTTCAATGAAAAAAAACTACCCCACCAACAAAAAGGTCATAACTTCTAGATAGTGATAGGATTTTCAAAATTTAAAAGAAGTCTATCCAAAGCTGAAAAAAGAGCAAAATAAGGGTGTAACGGGTGGGGCGGAAAATGAACAAGGTTTTTGAATCACTTCAGGAAAAGTTGAAACTATCTGTGAGTTTTGAAGAGATAAAAATTTGGAAAAAATATATGTTAAAGGTGAGGGTATAAGCTTTGATCCTACATAAAGATTTTTTCATTTACTAAATTATTTTTCTCTAAAAAAAATTAAAAAGTAGCGTAACGGGTGGGACAGCTAGGTTTTGTAACGGGTGGGACGCGTGTGATTTCGTCATTGAAAATACACATCAAACCTGCTGTAACATCATCACGTTTGACCTTATTAAATTTAGATAATATTTTCGTCTCTGGTTGCATTTTAATGCAAAACAAGACTGCTAGGCGCTAATTTTTAAATTTCAATTTTTGCTTATCATGTCCACTTTGCTGTAGAATGACCCTAAGCAATTTAACAATCGATTTTGGAGTAAAAACTTCGAAAAATAACAATTGAAGCACTGAAAACTTCCGAAATCAATCCACTCCTGAACTCAATAAACGCTTTTATTTGCGAGGGCGTAATGGCGGCCGAGGGCAGTAACAATGGGAGATTCCTATCTATAATTTCGTCAATCTTTCTATGCGCTGACAAGGACGATTCACAGAGTAATTAGTCATCAGAGTGATGATCCACATCCGATGAGTGGTACCGCAACATCTATAGTGACACCGGTGTCAAATGAAAGTTGTCTCTTATTGGTCACTTCTTGATGGAGTTACAGTCTTGTTAGATGGGAATCTCCCATTGTTACTACGCTCAGCCACCATTACGCCCTGCGCTAATAAAAGCGTTTATCGAGATGAGGAGTGCATTTCTGAATGTTTTAGTGTTGCCATCGTTATTTTTGGAAGTTTTTACACCTGAATAATCGACTATTAAATCGCTAATAGCAAAAGTGTGCAACAGCCCCATACCACTTATCAACGAGGTAAACCAATAGAAAGGCCATGCCACACTAAAAGTCTTATCCCAAAAAGTGACAGCATGGACAATATGATTCTGATGGTTTGTTTGCCTCATTTTTTTTTCAGTCTCAAATCAAAAATTGTAATCAATGGGTCTGTTGCAAACTTTTGCTCCAGCGATATAGAGTGTGCGATCTTAAGTAAAATCACGTGAAAAGTCCATTGGTGGTATCAGAAAGTCATAAAATGCAATAATAAACTCACAAGAGGCGTTTAACTGAAACCCAAGATGGCGGTAAAATATCGAGAAACCTGTGTGCACCCGCCGTGAACATCCATATTGACAAACGTTAACAACCTCACAGCATCGGAGGTTATGAGTTTGTTTGCGTTGTGATTGGTTGTGAGGTTGGCCATCTTGGATGTTCATGGCGCGTGCATACAGGTTGCTCGATATCTTACCGCCATCTTGGATTTCAGTTAAACGCCTCTTGTGAGTTTATTATTGCATTTTATGACTTTTTGCTGCCACCAATGGACTTTTCACGTGATTTTACATGAAATAGATCACTCTATAGCGCTGTAGCAAAAGTTTGCAACAGACCCATTCGCAATGGAAACTGGTTTTAAACAAAAATGCAAGTGTTTTAGATGGGCTATCTAGATCTGAACACAGATTTCTAATACAAAAATTCAGTTGACGAAAATGTTGCTTGTTTCTGTCATGAGGCAGTTTATCGAGCAAATCCTTCCAAAAGAATCAGTTATATTGATTTCTGCGTTCAGATATCCGCAAAAAAAAACACTTGCACCTTTGTTTAAAACCAGTTTCAAAAAGATCAGTCACACTTAAACAAAAAAACAAAACAAAAAAAAACAAAAAACAAAAAAAAAGATTTTTAAGGTTAACAAACTGAGCCCCTGATGTGAAAATGCCCACACGAGATTTTCATCATGAACTCCTTGCATAGCCGTAACAAGGATATTGTCTTTCTCTCTCTAAGCCCATTTAAACGCATGTGTTAGAAAAGTACAGAAAGAGGGGCTGAAGTCACGTGACAGCCCCTATATCCATCCTTCTCTAACAAATGCGTTTAAATGAGCTAAGAGAGAGAGAGACTGACAATATCCTGGCTACGGCTATGCCTCCTTGGTGTTTCAAAATTACGTCTCATAAATCTTCTCCATTGGTAAGCTATAGTTGCTGCTTAGAAATTATGCCAAGAGTTTTACTGTTTTCAAAACTGTTTCAATCGCAAAAGATTTTGCTTATTCCTTCCTCAGAAGTCAAAAGTCGGTGTTTCCGAGCTCGAGTTTCAGAAATACATGTACTTTACCTTATGCCTGACCCGAGGGAAAATACACGACATCGTAAAATGTTTTCAAGATGAACGTGGAATTAATTATTTCTAGCGTTCACTACGTTCTGTTACGTTTTTATTATATATGTGTGGATGTATGTTCGAAAGAAAAAAAAAATGTTTTATGTATTCTAAGAGATTAGTCGGATGAACGGCAAACTGCTCGCTCGTCGCTTGGTGCCACATCCGGACGACAGACAATACCGACCGGAAATACCCCTTTGCAAGTCTTTCATACCAATGCTTGATCATAAAGCTCAAAAATCACACACCTCTTCTCGTTTCAAATCCCTCTCTGCTGTTCAGAAAAGGTTTATAATTATAAAATAGAGGCCTTTTAATCGGACCAGAAAATTCTGGTGTTTTTACCAGAATATGGTCATAGAGCTAGAATTTTCTCAAAATTTTCAAGAGCTGTGGTACAAACACTAGGATTCTGATAATTGTGTTATCCCTTACATGTAATTTCACATATTATCACGCTTCTGGTAATCTTTTTTTTTTCAATGTAGAACAGTTTTCCCTTCGTAAATACTCATTGAGTGAAACTGTAGGTTGTGGGTATACTCGGTACTAATCGTAGAGACCATGTTATTGACCTAACTTCAGAAAAGTTTCTCGCACATCAACGCATTGATACTTGATATAAGAACACGTAAAATTCGAAACGGTTGTTGACGGATTATCTTCTGGTTTAAAAAAAGAAAAAGAGAAAAGAGAGAGAGAGAGAGAGAGAGAGAGAGAGAGAGAGAGAGAAAGAGAGAGAGAGAGAGAGAGAGAGAGAGAGAGAGAGAGAGAACGCGGCTTGCAATTACCACGCCAATACTGAGTCCTAATGACCATATAATGGAGCGTTTATATTCGGCCGAGCACTGACACTACACAAAATCCTATATAATGACCATATGTTACAAGCTTACAACTTACCACTGGAAGAGTCTCTTCAACCGACAACGCTAATTCTCTCATTATTATCCGAAAGCAGAGGGCACGGACGCATCAGGATCCTCAGCCGGTCGCCGCACTAGGATCTGAGCACGAGAATAAAGTGGCCAAAAAAATCAGTATAAAAAATATACAAATTCATAGTTTTCGACCTCTTACGCTCTAAGAAATCCAACGAACTACAGCAAAAGGGAGGCCCATATACAGTGGCGGATCCAGAAAATTTTTCTGAGGGGGGGGGGGGGGGGAGCACGCCTGTGAAATTTTGAAATTTGAAGCGTTGGTGGAAGCAATCTCGGGATATTTTCTATAGAAAAAAGGCAACATTTGAGGCTTCTGGGGGGGGGGGGGGGACGTGCCCTCGTGCCCCCCATGGATTCGCCACTGCCCATATACATGTTATAAGTCCTATCTGAAAGTGTGACAGTACGGGCGATCCAGTGGCGTCGCGTGCCATCTGGCAACAATGCTACAGCTCCACTTAAACTCGTTAAATATATCGAATTTTCCTTGTGCACCATGCACCCCCTGAATTCGATCTTTTACATGAGTTTAAATGGATATAATACATTGTTGCCAAACTGCACGCGACGCCACTGGGGCGATCTGATCATGGTTTGTTCGCCTGACTTTTTTTAACCTTAAATCAAAAGTTGTAATTAATCTAGAGGAAATTGATTTTAATGAAGAGTGCAAGTGTTTAAGAGTGGCTATCTGCGGGCACAGAATTCTAATAAAACTATCCAGGTGAGAAAATTGTGCATATTTCTGTAATAAGTCAGTTTTTCAGTGCAAATCCTTCCAGTAGAAACAGTTGCATCGACTTCTGTATCCAGATAGCCACTTTAAAACACTTGCACTTTCATTGTTTATAACCAATTCCAAATGTATCCGTCACAATTTTTATTCGTAAAATTAAAGGTTAAAAATAGTGAGGCAGACAAACCGAGCCTGCGTGAAAAACGTCCGTAAGAGATCTCGATCACGGCTGTCTCCGTGAAGTTTCAATATCCACGCCCCACAAATCCTCTCTATCTCTATAGCTCGTTGTTCCAACCATAGAAAGTATGGCAAAATGGGTCTGTTGCATACTTTTGCTACAACAATATAAAACCTTGATTCTTATGTTAAATTCGGCGAAAATAACGATGCGCACATTAAAAACTTTCAAAATCCACTCATTAACTCAGGAAATCACTTCAATTCGTCGGCGGTTTTACCAAGAGGCGTAACTCAAGTTTCGCTACTTTCCAGGAGAGCGAAAACAAAATTTCTGAAAAATCCCCTGTTTTCATTTCGCTACCGATCGATTAATTTTGGAGCTATGGAAATTTTCTTGGCATCGAAATGTTCCCCAAACTCTCAGAATTCCGAATCTTTTATCAAAAGTCAGAAACACTCATTTTTACGAGCACCAGAGACATTTTATTGATAGGAAGTTACTTACGTCCATTCGTGAGACCGCCGTTTAATGTTTTGGTCACATACGCCCCACGTTTTGCTGTTTAAGAAGGAGTTACCGTCTCTTCGTAAGGACGATTTAATCCTCCTAATGCTCAGTTGCGTCTTCTCTTTTACATTACTTTGAAATAAATTAATAGTTCCTCAAGTGATCGAACCATAACAGATTTACTCCAATATATTTCAAACAGCCCGCGCTACACTAGACACTATTGCACCGGTATACTACTACATAGACGGAACCACCGAGCAAAAGTAAACAACATGGTAACTACAAAATGATGGAATTCCCTTCTAAATACATGATCTATTGGCTGCATTTGCTGTCTGGTCTTTTCGGTTTATCAAAGATTACAAAATAATGTAAGAAATGTACGCATCTAAACGAAACATTCCAATATTTGTAAGTTCTGTTCATGTTTACATAAACGAGATGGTTCCATCTATGCAGTTATAAGTCGGTGATATAGTGTCTAGTGTAGCGCGGGTTGTTTGAAATGGAAGGTATTTTCTGAGTTAATGAGTGGATTCTGAAAGTTTTTAATGTGCGCATCGTTATTTTCGCCGAATTTTACGTTAGAAACAATGAGTTTTCATTGATGTAGCAAAAGTACGCAACAGACCCATTAAGATGGGATCTCCCATTATTAGTGCCCAACGCAGCCGTTGTTACGCTCGCGCATTTAAAAGCATTTCATGAGTTTAAGGAGTGGATCTCGTGATTATTATCAATATTATCAATATTTTTTATTTATTTTTATTTTCGAGGTTTTTACTCCTGATGAATCGACACTTGAATCGCTTACAGCAAAAGTGTGCCTTATTTCCATCACTTGATAGAAATGTCATCTTTGATTAAAAATTGGTCCTGAAAGTTTATAAATGATGGATTGATGATAAATTTACGGTTTGATTTTTTTTGCCACTTTCTGAAAATATCAGACCATAGTGCGCCACGCCTGAACTTGCTCGCTTCTTGTAGCCTCCGTCAGTTGCCGCTGTCCTAACCTCCTCTGTATCAAAACGTGTAATTAATCAGTTTTCCTGTTCCTTTTCCTTTTGTTGCGTGGAGTAGTTTCATCGCGTCCTGATGCGCGCGCACGAATTGCTCGCCGACCGCTTTTGACTACCCTGCAATTGATACATTCACCCACCACCCCACCCCCCACTCTTTCTAAGATCGCTTAGCCGTGTAAAAAGCTATAAAGAAGCTAAAGCACTCGCCTAGCGTGGTGGAGCATAGGTTTTGAGGACGCCCGCACTATGGTCTGAACTCTGAAAATGATCAAAATGTGGCCAAAAATCAGGAAGTGCCATTTGACAACGTTGTATTGTGTCTATTAAAATCCATGTAAAAGGTCGAATGCAAAGGTGTTCACCGAACACCCAATAGTTCGATTTTTTCCATAGGTTTCAATAGACAAATTACAATGTTGCAAAATTTCATGCTACGGGCGCCACTGCCCTTTTTTTTATCATTTTCCAACAATGGGGCTCTTGCAAAATTTTGCTATAGGGGATTGAAGAGTTGATTCTTGCATGAAAACCAGTAAAAATGACGATGAGTACACTAAAAAACCATGGAATTCACTCTCAGAATCGGGTTTAATGGCGGAGAGACGCAGATATCATGGGAGATTCCTATATACATTGGGACATGTCTCTATGTTTTTGTAGAGAAAGTGACGCGATAGACAGGAATCTCCCATGATACCATGCGTTGAACTGCCGCGCCATTACAAACTTGCCGTTATAGCAGTTATGTGAGTTTATTACTGAATTTTAGAATTTTTTAGTGTGATTTTCGTGATTTTAGCTACGGTCACTACATCAGATTGGACTATTCACTTGCTCACAGCAGCGGCGGCTCGTGCAATGTGGCAACAATGAATTTCCTCCATTTAAAACTGTGTAAAATAATCGATTACTTGGTGAGGCGTAGCGCCTCACCTAGTATCGATCTTTTTGCATACGTTTAAATGGAAAAAGTGCACGGTTGCCAGATTGCACGAGCCGCCACTGGCTCACAGCGAAAGTTTGCATCAAGAGCCCCATTATTAAATAAACAAACGCTTGCAAATTTCGTCTTCATGAAAACGAAATTTGTTCAGATGATTAATCTAACTAAGAGGGAGAGAAAGTTAGAGATTAATCTGGCATCGTTGCGTTTCGACCATTTAAAACCCATGTAAACTATCGATCCGAGGGAGATCACTGTGCACCCCCAATATCTCAACCATTTTCATGACTTTAAATGAACTAAATGCATCGTTGCTGTGTTGCAGGTGCCGCCAAATATAGTATATAATGTTTCAGACTGTGACCAGTGAAATAATCCCAGCCAGAGTCGTACATCATTTACATAAAAAAGACACATCTGAGTCAAGGATATTGAATTTTTAATAACTTTCTCTTGATAGCAACGAAAGCAGACGTAAACATAGTATCGTCACTTCCAGGGCACATCTATAGGTTATGTTTGAATATTTATGAGCATGCTGATATGAAGATGAAATTTTTACAGATGATTAATCTAACTAAGAGCGTGGGTAGATACAAGAGTATCTCTCTCTCTCTCTCTCTCTCTCTCTCTCTCTTCTCTCTCTCTCTTTCTTTCTCTCTCTCTCTCTCTCTCTCTCTCTCTCTCTCTCTCCATCTCTCTCTCTTTCTCTCTCTCCCTCTCTCTCTCTTTCTTTCTCTCTCTCTCTCTCTCTCCATCTCTCTCTCTTTCTCTCTCTCTCCTCTCTCTCTCTCTCTCTCTCTCTCTCTCTCTCCATCTCTCTCTCTCCATCTCTCTCTCCATCTCTCTCTCTCCATCTCTCTCTCTCCATCTCTCTCTCTCTCTTTCTCTCTCTCTTTTTTTCTCTCTCTCTCTCTCTCTCTCTCTCTCTCTCTCTCTCTCTCTCTCTCTCTCCTCCCATTTGAACACATGAGTTAGAAAAGGATAGAAGAGTGGGCTATCACGTGATTTCAGCCCCTTTATCTCCGTCTTTTTCTATTTCAAGCGTTTACTGGGAGGAGAGAGAGAGAGAGAGAAGGAGACGAATTCCAATTCCTATATCCGCCTATGACTAAGAGGGAGAGAAAGGTGTTTATCTTTAAAGTTTGGATGCAAAAAAAAAAAAAAAAAAAAAAAAAAAAAAAAAAAAAAAAAAAAAAAAAAAAAAAGTTGGGACGGTGTGTGTCTATCTATGAGTTCAGTTAGTGAAACATCTCGTATTTAAATATGATTTACTGTCTTATATACTCATACCCAAATCTATTATGAAAGAAGAAAGTATTATTAAGGGAGGGTTGACAGTATCAAAGGGAAATGCTACCATGAGCGCACTAATTCATAAGCGGAGTAACCAAACGATCGTCGCTATCATTACTCATTCGATTTACAAAACAGGGTCCTCCAGAAAGAAAAACCCATGTCCCTCCCAGTCTCATTTGCTCCCTATACTCGTAAGCCTCCCTAGCCAAAAAGTAAAATAATCTAGGTATATTAAAAAACTACAGGGTGTTTCAAAATATTTTTGTCAAAGATTGCTTGAAATTTGCTTCGATTGAAAATGTTTGTGTGCGGAGTGTTGTAAAATCTCTTCTACAAAATGTTATATTTACGACTAGAACTCGCCCTCTCGAAAATAATATCAAACTCAAAATACTTTTTCAAGTTTGAGATAAGTCAAAAAGATTTCAAGCGAAGTCTATGAATTGCACCGGTATGAACTTTGAAATTTTGCTCGGGATTCTCTTTTGAAAACTGCAGTTTAAAATCATTTGAAACACTTTGCTTCAATCTTTCATTTAAAAAAAAACTGATTTAGAACAAACAGATATTGATTTCAGTTGTTACAATTCAAATTATTTCAATATGGGCTCTCTAGGGAGCTGATCCGACTGAGAGGTCCCTATTTACTCATTCAAACGATAATCGATGAAATCAAGATTTGACGTAAAAAAAAAAAAAAAAAAAAAAAAAAAAAATATATATATCACTCAAAACTAGTTTAGGGACGGTTTATTCACTGATCTAAGAGCATCGAGTATGGGCTTCTGTCTCGAAAGGCGACAAATTCGATTTCAACCGTGGTTGTGGCTCCAAATCCTTGCTTTACAGAGCACCCTGTGGCAGAGCCATTTCGGCGCCTCTTTTTCGGTAAGTAACTGCGCCCACTTTCTTATAACTATACTCAGAGTCAAAGACATCACACAAGCTCTTTTTTTTAAATTTTCACATCGAGAATCAAGAGGCTCTACCACTTCCATACTGTAATATACCACGATGCAAAAGAAAAATGATTTAAAATAAATGAATGGGTAATAGAAATAACTCTTTCACAGTTATATGTCGCTCTTCCATTCCGCGCGCCGCCCGGTGACGCCGTGTGGCTTTTTTAAATGCAACCCACACGACGCGACGCACGCAACGCAGCCAAAATATCCTCTCCTTCCACTCTCCATCTCTTTTTGCCTATTTGATTGCGTGAGTTAAAAAAGGATAGAAATAGTAGCCAAAGTTACATATGTTAGCCTCTATCCATTCTTTTTTAACACATGTGTTCAAATGGGCGGGGAGAGAGAAAGACAAATTCCTGGAGCTAATGCTGGACATGTGACCAACCTATAGCCGTTGATGAAGCAGCGATGTCAAATTTTGCGGAAAATTCAAACATGTTATGTTGAGTTAAAGTCGAAAAATGCGTTTAGTGGGGCTATTGCACACTTTCGTTACACGCGATTTAAGGGTAGATTCACATGTAAAGACCTCTATGAATATGGGTCTGTTGCAAACTTGTGCTAAAACGACTAAGAGTGTATAATCTAATGTAAAATCACCTGAGAAGTCCATTGGTGGCATCAGAAAGTCATAAAATGCAATAATAAACTCACAAGGGGCGTTTAATGAAATCCAAAATGGCGGATAAATATCGAGCAATCTGTATGCATGTGTTACGCCCCGATCGCGCAGCTGACCATTTCGCGGAATGGTCAACTGCGCGATCGGGGAGTAACACATGCACCGTGAACATCCAAGGATGGCCAACTTTGACAATCTCACTGGAGGTAGAGGTTATGATGTGTTTGTCTACATTGTGATTAGTTGTGATCGATATTGTGAGGTTGGCTATCCTCGGATGTTCATGGTGCATGCATACAAATTGCTTGATATTTCTCAACCATCTCGGATTTCATTAAACGCCTCTTGTGAGTTTATTATTGCATTTTATGACTTTCTGATGCCACCAATGGATTTTTCAGGCGATTTTACATTCAATTATACACTCTTAATTGTTTTAGCAAAAGTTTGCGAAAGACCCATTAAATAGAACACTGTATTTCTTACGGCACTCTTTATTGGAAAACTATGCAGCATATTGGCTTAAACATAGTTTTCAACTATTTTTCATTAGATTTGAAAATGCTGTTACAAACAACTTATTCGCAGTCATTGCTATTAAGAGAAAGATATTAAAAAAAAAAAAAAAACAACAATATCCTTGCCTGAGATGTGCCGTTTATGAAATGGATGTACTATGATCTTCAAAAAAAAGTCCTCTCATCGAAGCGGTCCTCCATTATGTCGTCCATTATTTTTCAAAGAGTTTTAGATTTTTAAAGGCATACTTTCAAGTGGCAATGTTGTAAGAAAACCTGAATTACCTGAAATACCTGAAAACTGCAAAAAAATTAAAACTGGTCGAGGAATGGAATAATGAAAATTTCTATCAGGATACTTTCTTTTGATAGCCATAGTGCGACCCTGGGATTATTTTTCCAGTCACAGCCTAATCTAGAGCTAAACATAGGATAAGGGCAGTGCATGCAATCTGGCAACGTCGCATTTAGAGCATTTAATCATTTTAATGCCACGCCCGAGAATAACCATTTTTAATACTGTAGATCTGCTTCACGATTGTTAATTTTTTAATGGACAGAACTCAGAAGCAACTCCAAGTCGTTCAAATTTTATTTGCAAATTAATATTCTGGAGACCGCCTTCAATTACTGGCATAGGCAAATTCAACACCTCGGAGTAGGAATATTTATCTATCCCTTTCTTATAAGTGAGCAAGCAGTGATTTGTCTTCGTATGACAGTCGCGGCTTTTTGCAATTTGGTTTGGCAACCATGCTGTCTGACAATTAAACCTGTATACTAGTTTCGATTTCTCGAGGATTCAGAGAAGATCGATTATCATACGTATAGGTTATACGTATGGAGAGAATCAGTCGTTGCCACTTATTTTATTGCAACAACCGTCATTACTTCATAACCCGGTAGAAAAGTGCACTCCTTCAAATCGATATTTTGCATGGGTTTAAATGGACGAAATGCAACGTAGTCAGATTGCACGCGCTGGCCATCGATGGCTCGTGAACAATAATCTTTCATAATTTTTCTCTCGATTGATTTTATGCAGAAAAATTGTTTTTTTCCCGAAATTTCGAGGGTTTGACTTTTAATAACTAGCCACAATAGCTACCCACTGTTACTTTGGCAACAATGAATTTTATAGTACTTTTGCTCTCCTGATCTCCGCGCATCGCCACCGCCGCGCCGCGCAGTCCACCTTGAAGATTGCATTGCTGCATGCAGCGCAAAGAGAGACTGAAAGAAGGAACATTAAAAAAGGAAGAGAGAGAGAGAGAGAGAGAGAGGGGGGAGGGGAGAGAGAGGGGGAGGTGCAATGAGAGAGGGGATCAAGAGGAGAAGGTAAAGAAAGAGAGAAATGCGTGCATTTGATATAGGCTCCTTGATTTGGAATAATTAATTACTGGAATTTCAAGGAAAAACTTTGCGCTGTCGCTCGACCATCTTTTCGCAGGGAGAGGAACCCCCTCGCCTCCATCACCGCTCTCTGGCTCACGCGGTTGGAGTGAAGAGGAGGAGAGGGGAGGGGGAACTTGGAAGGGAGGGGGAACTTGGAAGGGGGCGAATATCAGTTTCCTTCTTGACACATCAGAAGAAAACGTTTTCATGACCTGTACGGCACAGGATTAAAATCAGCACGACACGAGAGAGGGAGAGAGGGAGAGAGAGGGAGGGAGAGAGAGAGAGAGAGAGAAAGAGAGTGAGAGAGGGAGAGGTAGATGGGGGAGAGAGAGAGTGGTCTAGGAATAAGGATTGAAAGAGAGGGAAAAATGACGAGCGGAGAAGAGAGAAAGATGGGGGGGGGGGGGTAAAAGAGAGGGAGAGAGAGAGAGAGAAAGAAAAAAAAGAATCTGGTCCATGCAGATGTTATCAATTAAATCGCGTGTTCAGAGAGCAGCGAAATGAAACGCGAAACTCGCAAAATGAATCTCCTCCCCCCCCTCCACCCCTCCCGACGCGGAGTTTGGAAAGAGGTGAGAAGGATCAAGGTGTATATGAGCTCCCCTTTATAATTAACTGGGAATTTATACACACGTAAGTATGGTAACACCTTTTCAGTAAACAGTGTATACATACTCACACTATCACGTCAGAGTGTCGTAGGAAAGTATAGAGAGGGTAAATTGTATGAGTGCACTGTGGGTACAACTTACAAGTATACATAATGGTCGCCGATCAAAACCGTGGATCAGCAAAATACCAACTATTCCATCAGTGAGACTGAGAGGTGAAAAAATAAAAAATAACTTTTGATCAATTTAATTTTGTTTCAGTAGGTTGTTTTTTTTTTTGTTTTTTTGTTTTCTTTTTGAGTCGTGATGCTGAGGAACTGACTTGCGTGCTGACAGATTTTGAGAAAAACATGATTTAGTGACAGAGGGTCTTATAGGCAATGGGTCTGTTGCAAACTTTCGCTACAACAATGAAGAGCTAGTGTTTAATCCAATGTAAAATCGCCTGAAAAGTCCATTGGTGGCATCAGTAGGTCATAAAATGCAATAATAAACTCACAAGAGGCGTTTAATGAAATCCAAGATGGCGGAGAAATATCGAGGACTTTGTATGCATGCACCACAAACATCCAAGGATAGCCAACCTCACAATATCGATCACAACCAGTCACACCTAAACAAACACGTAACCTCTACCTGCAGTGAGGTTGTCAAAGTTGGCCATCCTTTGATGTTCACGGTGCATGCATACAGATTGCTCGATAACTCTCCGCCATCTTGGATTTCATTAAACGCCTCTTGTGAGTTTATTATTGGATTTAATAACTTTCTGATGCCACCAATGGACTTTTCAGGCGATTTTACATTAGACGCAACACTCTTAATCGTTGTAGCAAAAGTTTGCAACAGACCCATTGAAAGTTTTCCTTGTCATATTGTATACGACGCAGGCAATCACTTATTTTGGCTGCGAATAATGACTGTCTGACGTCCGTAGCCTGCCTTTTTCTAACACACGTGTTTGAATGGACAAAAAGAGAGAAAAGCAGATCAATTCCTGGATCCACCGATAGTCAGTGGCGAGGCGTGCGATTTGGCAACGTTTCTCTTTCCCCATTTAAACACATTAGAAAGTTCGAAATGCCTGGTCATCGCCGATGACTGAAGCGTTCGACTTTTTTAGTGAATTTAAATGGAGAAACTACATTGTTGCCAAATTTCACGCTTCGCCTCTGCCGATAGTCGTTTCATGCGGCTTTTGAAAGCATATAACTCAGACGTGGTATCCCGTGTTGCGTATAATGAGGCTTTTGCAAACTTTTGCTGTGAGCAAAGGAATAGTCGAAGCTGATGTAAAAACCAGCGCAAATCGCGAAAATCGAACTAAAAAAGTCTAAAATTCAGTAATAAACTCACATAACTGATAACATCAAGATCGTAATGGCGGTTCAACGCAAGTATCATGGGAGATTCCTGTCTAATTTGTCACTTTCTCTACGGAAAGTTTAGATAGGAACCAGTGGCGTAGCGTGCAATTTGGCAACGTTGCAGTTCGTCTATTTGAACCCGTGAAAAAGATCGAACTACCGGGTGTTTGGTGAACACCTTCGCATTCGATCATTTACATGGGTTTAAATGAACCCAACTCAGCGTTGCCAAATTGCACACTACGCCACTGATAGGAACCTCCCATGATACCTGTGTCTTTTCGCCAGTAAGCCGGATTCTGAGAGTGAATCTGGTGATTTTTTAGTGTACTCATCGTCATTTTCACAGATTTTATTCGAAGAATCAAGTCTTAATTCAACCACCAGTAGTAAATGTTTGCAAGATCCCCATTATGCACATTCTTTTCCATTCCCATTTATTTCTGCATGCATTTTGTGAGTTGTGTTTTTTTGAGATTTTACTCAGTTTTTCAAAAGAAGACAATTTTCTGAGAACTTTGGTGGGTCACTCAACTTTTTGAAGAATGTCCATTTAAATTCCAATGAATTCCAAATTGCATGAATCTTTTCAAACCTGAAAACACGTTTTGTACAGGAACAGATTTTTTGGCCATCAAAGCTTATTTGGTCACAATTTTCTCGAATAAAACGCGGATATGCATGTGTAATTTTCATTTTCCATAAGATTCTAATTCAGATGTATTATCGACGAATTAAAGACTGTCGCAAAATTTTCAAGAATTAAGTTTAGCATTGAAAGTTGAAAAATTTGTTTGAGCCCGCCAACCCCCGTAGGAACTGGCAGGGGCTTTCGAAAACTCAAAAATGAAAAATTTGGGGTCTCTCTGACTTTTTTGTTTTAAATCATTTGGGAACTTGACGCACGAAAATCTCGCGACAATCTTTAATTCGTCGATAGTACATTGAAATGTATACCAGGTTCATTATCGTTAAGAAGTGACAACGCGTATCCTACTTCCAGTGTATCTGAAAGGGTTAACTCAACGTAAAATTTCAAAGTTTCCCGCCGAAAGCAAAACTGACCTCAGAAGAAAATTACAATTAAAAATCATCAAAATAATATTAAAATACGCCCTTCTTATAGATAAAACGCGAGGTTGCCAAACTGAACGCTACGTCATTGTGCTTCCAAATCTATACAAGACACTGCAAGTTGACATAGAGGGAGAGAAATTATTACGAGAGCAGCACGGCTCGTGCAATTTGGCATCAATTTTTTCTCTCCATTTGATTCAATGCAAAACAATCGATTCGATTGTGAAGCAGCGCTTCACCTGCAATCGATTGTTTTATATGTATTCAAATAGAGGGAAAACATCGTTGCTGAATTCCACGAGCCACCTCTGGAAGAGAGGAAGGGTGGTGGGGTGGTGAGGGAAGTAGAGAAGAGGGGGTAAAAACTCAGGGCTGCCGTTTTGCGTATAATCAATGCTATTTTTCTATCCACCGATGATTCCAACGGTTGAGAAAAGATTTCACAGTTCAGTTCAATGCATGACTGTAATATACTAAAATACTCGCATCTGTAATCTTTTTTTAACCGGTGGAGCCGTCGATGACTTTAAAAAAACTTGCGGATATTTTAATTAATCAACGGAGTTTCCACCGATTAAGGAAAGATTACAGATCAGAGTATTTTCGTGCATTACAGTCATACACTGAACTGAACTGTGTAATCTTTTCTCAACCGTTGGAATCATCGGTGGATAGAAAAATAGCATTGATTATACGCAAAACGGCAGCCCTGTAAAAACTAAAGAGGAAATGAAATGTTAAGCGGAAGCGAATTTCGAATCAGAGACATTTTAAGGCGGCGAGCGGGTCGGTGGAAGTAGTAGTTGGTACCGTGAAACATGGGTTGTGCTCTACCAAAATAATCTCCATTTAATCATAACAGTGATTCCTCGCAAAGAGCTCACCGCAAACAGTGTGTACAACACCGATTCATTTGTGAAGACTGAGAGAAAAAGAGACACCTTATCACTTATCAGTTCTGCATCACTGCACGCTAACTACGCCTCACAAAAGTAAAAACCTTCAAGAGTCAGGGACAAAAGAAATCATTCTACATCAGAGTCGTACTGCCCAGTAGCCCAGTACACGGTGCTCATACCTATAACTACTTTCAAAAACGCAAAAACGCGTTTTTTAAGGAAACGACTGAGCCCAAATTTATGTATACGTCAATGGACGAACCCGATTTTAGGCCAAACTAGTTTCTCCTGCACATCATCTCCTGCTCATAGTTTGGCTTGCACAATATCAGTTTAGCCTACACATTTTTTGACCGAACTGGTTGGACCTAGGACCAACTGTTTCAGCCTATGAATCGTTAGGCTGAATCGATTGGATTATATTTTGCTGCTGCAGATGAATAAATAAGGCGAATGATTGAACCGGTTATGAGTGAAACGGTCTTATTGCAAAAGATATGAAAACCCTTGAGGGCGATCGACTCCATTTTCCAAGCTGAATCGATAGAGGGGTCACAAGCGGGGATTTGGCGACATCGCCTTTTTGCCCACGTGATGAGTTATTTGTTGCTATGAGTGAAACGGCTCTATTGGAAAAGTTATGAAAACCCTTGAGGGCGATCGACTCCATTTTGTAAGCTGATTCGATAGAGGGGTTACAAGCGGGGTTTTGGCGACATCGTCTTTTAGTGCATGTGATGAATGATCCATATACTGCTATGAGGGAAATGGATGGGACACTTTAAGTTGAGATAAATTTTAAATTCTAGTTAAAATAATTTAAAAACAGCAAAAATGAATTAAAAAAGTTGAGCACACATTATTTATATTGCGACGCAACCCGCTAATCCTGCCTGCTTCCAGAATGCAACCCACTATACAAGCTATATCAAATGCATGGTTTCTCCCAAAGCACCTCCCCAATTCACGCCTCCAAGATTTTAGGGTACTTCTTGCAAAAGAAAAAAACGAGTGAAAGTGAAGTAGGTGTAGGGGAAGAAATTATCAAAGAAACTTTTCCTACTGTAATTTACACATTCGTAATTCAATTACTCTTTCTGCTTCTGAAGACTCCTCATTTTCCTATAAAATCTCGAATTTTAGTAGGAAAAACTAAGCTTTTTTGTTAATGTCTTCCTATACACGCACTTAACTGCTCGTTTATTTCTTTGCAAAATGTATCCGAAAATCCTAGAGGCGCTCGCGTGAGTGAGGTGCCTCGATAGAAACTGTGTATTTCGATCAATTTTTGACCAAATGAGCTGAACAAGATTTTTATCGATAGGTCTGTGCAATGTCTATGTCTAGTTCGAAGTTTCGACGTTTTCCTGCCATCGAATGGATTCGATTCTAATGTTGATGTCAGTTGATGTTGTATCGAATCTCTCCGTTATTTATCGATATTTTGAGTAAAACAGACCTAAGAGTCACTTTTCCTCCTTAACCATCTTAAAAGCTTTAAAAAAGAATCATGATTTTCAGTGAATCTCAGTTTTGATTTGTTAAAATTTGTTTCGATGCATCGATTAAATTTAGATGTTTTTTGGACATCGAACTTCGATGCACAGAACTATGGACATCGCATAGGCCTATCTATCTGTATTTACACGGTCTACAGGAATCCGTAAACCAGGGCTCTGCCGTTTTGCGTATAATCAATGCTATTTTTCAATTCACCGATGGAGAAAAGATTACACAGTTCAGTTCAGTGTATGACTGTAATAAACTAAAATACTCGCATCTGTTATCTTTTCTCAACCAGCGGAGTCGTCGATGACTTTAAAAAGCTTGCGGTTATTTTAATTAATCAACGGAGTTTCCACCGATTAAGGAAAGATTATAGCTCAGAGTATTTTCGTGTATTACAGTCATACACTGAACTGAACTGTATAATCTTTCCTCAACCGATGGAATCATCGGTGAATAGAAAAATAGCATTGATTGTACGCAAAACGGTAGCCCTGCCGTAAACCGAAACTTATTACCTTTCTCTGTTCGCTCAAAAAGTCGACCTTATTTTACTATTTATTTTATTTTATTATTTATTTATCTTTATTTTTGTTTGTTGTATTTACTGGTTCAGACACAGTCTACCCCCAACGGGAGTAGAACTATATTTATTTCATGTTACTTGCTATTCCAGCAAAAGATATTCTGTTACTTGACTAGCAGCAAAAGTTAAAGATTAAGTGTAAGTTTTAAATAGCACATAGATATGTACTCAAAAGGTGTAAGTTTAGTACTAAGTATTGTAATAGTACCGTTGAATAAAAAAAAAAGTCGACCGTTGCATTAATTTTTGGACAACCTTTGTACAAACATATCGTGGCTATTAATTGAATGTAAGTAAATCACTTTGCCTCTGCAGGGGACTGGAAATCACCTTAACCCGTAAACTGTGCGTCGATCTTTAATGAGTGTGTGAATCTGAATTGTCACCACCTAGCGCCACTCAGGTATATACGGAACGAACGATCGAGCCAACATCCTTCCTTCCTGACGAACGCGGTCACGGGTCGCGGCGGCAAACCGATTTGTAAACCCAACTCCGCGCAAGAGAACAGAACACCTTTGCGGCGGGCCGGCGGGGGCGCGCGCGGCGTTATTCGAAGGGGTTCGGGAGAGGGGGTCAGGGGGGGAGGGGGTTACACTCTCGTCTCGGTTTGCTCGAATTACCAAAGGCCCATCCGTCCGTCCGCCTATGCGCCTGCGCGTTGTGACATGACGCACAATAGTCTCGTATCGGGGGGGAAAAAAAAATGGTAAAAAATCAGTGCCAAAAAAAAAGTATTTAAAAGTCATCATCAATTTTTGACCTTTTATAATCTTGATTTAAAATTTTCCAGTGACATTAATAGGCTTAAATTATTTATTGATAGTGTTATATGTTAGATTAAAATTGGTATCGAAAGGTTATATGTATAAGCGATGAAATGGTTAGAAAATTACGTTCTGGTTTTTTGCCAGTTTTTCTCAGATCATTGTGCGACGCGACGTTCATGTGGCTGTGGATCCCATGTTTGAACTTCTGTAGAAAGTGCTAATTGCGAGTCGAGGATGCACAAGGAAGATGTTATGTCAAAAGGTGAGAGGAGGGTGGATCGACAAGGGGGGATGCAAGGGGGGCTGCAGGGGGGTGCAAGGGGGGTGCAAGGGGGGTGCAAGGGGGGTACAAGGAGGGAGTGGGTGTTTGCATGGGATGGAAAGTGTATCGCGTTGGGACAGAGGCAGCGGAAACGTGATCGATGGATGAACGGTGTATCGAAGCAAGGATGTTCCGCAATGTGCTCTTGGGTGACGATTTAGAATATATTAGACCATTTGTTGTACTAAAAGGGGCCATTTCTAGTTGTTCCTAATGGGTATACCTATTACCCACACTGAAGAAAATCAATTGTTAAAGCAACAATTCAAAATTTGCTGATTTAAAAAAAAAAAAATAAAGTTGCTAAATCAACCAGGGTTTTCTGTTAGGTGAACAATGTATTTGTTGAGTTTATAAAAATAATTGTTAAATCAACCACATAATGGTGTTCTTTTAATAAAATAGACATTGTCAATTTATCAATTTTAAATAGTCAAAAAAATACAGTTAGTTGATCTAACAATTCAGCTTGTTATATCAGCAAAATAAATTGCTGATTTTACTTACTAATTTGTTATTCCAGCATAAAAATTGTTATTTTTACTATTTGATTTGCTGGTTAGGCAAAGTTAGTTGTTAAGCTAACAAAATGAATTGCTGATTTAGCATTTGAGGTGTTAATAACAAAATTATAGGTTAATTTAGCAAATCATTTTGTTCTGTACTTTTTTTAACTATTTATATTTTTTTCAGTGCAGTGGCGTACACAGGATTTTTCTTGGAAGGGGCTCGCACTGATGAGCGTTTGACTGAAAATTGGTCTCCCCTTCCCCTCCACCCCCAAAAATCGGAGGTCTAGAGGGCTTTAGCCCCCTTAGTCCCACTACGCCACTGCTGATACCTTTAATATATATATATATTTATATATATGTATATAATATTATATATATATATATATATATGTATATAATATTATATATATATATATATATATATATATATATATATATATATATATATATATATATATATATATATATATATATATATATATATATATATATATATATATATATATATATATATATATATATAATACATAAAATGAAAAACGAACAGCCCAAGACACATAAATAATCACTGTTTAAAGAGTGGGAACAAGGCTAAAAAACATTAATAAAAACCAAACGTTTCGGCCGCAAACGCTGGCCTTCTTCAGTGGTGAATAATAAAAAAAGAAAGAAAGGAATTAAAGTACTAACTGCTACATACTGGACCGTGACATGACAAATAAATTAAAATAAACACGAGGATAACCTCAAACAGAGACAAATCGATGAGCAACAACCACCGACCACCAATGACAACAGTGTAGTATTACACATCGCCACCAGACAGCGTGCGGCTGTTGAAAAACGCATGGTAAGAAGGCGCCAATTTTTGAACGTCTCCCCGCGAATTACAAACGCTCCCTTCATGCTTGATAATCTCAATCATTTCAAGCAGTAAACGTTATTTTAATTTATTTGTCATGTCACGGTCCAGTATGTAGCAGTTAGTACTTTAATTCCTTTCTTTCTTTTTTTATTATTCACCACTGAAGAAGGCCAGCGTTTGCGGCCGAAACGTTTGGTTTTTATTAATGTTTTTTAGCCTTGTTCCCACTCTTTAAACAGTGATTATATATATATATATATATATATATATATATATATATAGGTACGTTTTTCAGGCTATTGTGGCTCCGGCACGTATAATTTTGCAAGGGAAGTGGCTCCGATAGAAATTGTGGCTCCGGTGCGGAAATTGTGGCTCCGGTCCGTTTTTTGTAGATCCACTAGCCTATATGTTTCTATCTTCGTAGTTAATTGTAGCTCCGCCACTCTATATATTCTCCAGTGTGACTCCAGAGTAAATCACAGCAATATTCCCCTTGACTTATAGACTTTCACTCTATATCATTCCTCTAACCCTACATCCTGAACGCGCTAATATTCTCCTTCCTCCATTTTCTCATGACAAGTTTCTACTACCATCTCTGTTTCACCCTTCCTGCAGCGCTTCTTTTATACCGTAAAGTAAAATGAAATTGGTTGTACATAAACTTTGTTTTTTCAGTGAAGAAAGAAGATGGGTTTGCGGTGGGTTGTGTGAAAATACCACCCTCTTTTCACATATGTACCTACCTATGCCCCTTTACTGGCGCGATCAATTTAGGTGTCTTTCAAATACATTCAGTGATGGCTCAACTTCATAATTATTAGAGGCTTGCGTGAAACACATGTTTGAATTTTAAAATGACTGGATTCTCAAAGAATTAGTTATACAATACAATACTTAAATTAAATACATACAGGGTCATCCTGGGCAGAATATAGCATCTGTTATAGTTTAAAATTGTAATTTTGAATTTAAAACTTGAAACTTTATCCGTTCTTAATAACCTACCTGCAATTCACCTTGTAAGCAACAAGTGGACTCCAAGACCTTGAACATTGTCAAAGAATTCAAAGTCAAAGGGACAGTTTTGAAATCTAACAAATGCTGACTTCCACTCGGAAGTGGCGTAGCCAGGAATTTTTCTAAGAGGGAGGGGGGGGGGCAGTCCGAGGTCCGAAAATTGTTAAAGGGGGGGGGGGGGGGTCCAAAGATATTATATTGGTCAAATTTGTCTCAAAACGCAAAAAAATACCTTTTTTTTAGGACAAATTTTGGTGTCAAGGGGGGTCCAAACCCCCTGGACCACTCCCCCCCCTGGCTACGCCACTGTCACTCAGAATGATCCTTAGACTCAAGTTCATACAATAGTGTTTTTTCATACAAACGCTTCATTTTCGATACATCGATTTTTCATTAAGTAGCGACGCACGAAATACAAGCTTGTCCGATGACGCTTTTTCTCTGGCGGACTGAATCGGGGGATGGCCCCCCCCCCGGCTCAACCACTCAGATATATGGGAGTTATCGGGGGATGACGTAACCTTACCTAACCTAATCTAACTTAACCTAAACTCAGCTAACCTATCCAAACCTAACCTAACTATTTCAGGCCCTTTCGGAACTACTTGGGAACCCGAAATAGGGCCTGTTCGATGTAATGTGGATTATAATCGGTCCTCGAGAGACAATAGCGGCTGTATTGCCAGTCTCCAACGCCCTCTTACGGTCGATCTGACAAGACCGTGCGCCTTTGTATAATCGATATCTCGATTAATAGAATCAATTACCTAACTTCCAGGAGTCATGAATAATCAATAATCCATTACATAACTTCCAGGGGCTGGAGAAATGTAATGGAATCAATTACCTTTAACCTCTAGGTGCCACAACAGCTCAAGAATCCATTACATTACTTCCAGGGGCTGTATGAGTGTAGAGGGGACCATTACATAACCTCCAGGCGCTAAATAAGCTCAAGAATTCATTCCCTATTTTCCAGGGTTCCAGTTCAAAATTACAATCAGTGTCAATCAAACACTCTTTTGTTTATCCAGTTTGTTTTCCTGGTAAACATTTTAGCAACATAGCGCCATGACCAATGTTGTGATCGCACCATGGCCGATGATGCTGGCACAATGTTTTCCTTGGTGCTCATTTGGTAGACCACCAATGCAGTTTCGACCCAAAAAATATCATCAAAGCAGTTCAATTTGGTCTTTCAGGGATGACGCGCAGTTTGAAAGCTTTAAATACATTATTGGCTTATAGAATTTGTTCTAATTTTCGAAAAAAAAAAAATGCCGGTCCCGGGAAAAAAAATCGGTGATTTGGTTGGAAATCGGAACACATTATTTTTGTCAATGTTGTCCATTTTTGGTAGGGCTGTATTGATAAAAAATCGAAATTTCGTTCAGAAATTTACCTGATTAGCTATTTGAGCAATTGTCACGTTTTAGAGAGGAAATTCCAAAGGCAACCTGCAACTTTGACAGTGGGTGAGTGGATGTTTGATAACGGCACATGTCCCTTTTTATGGTCCTTGCATTTGTTTTTTCTTTTTTGTTTTGTTTTTTTTTTTTTTCAAATTGGCGATCATGGCACTAATTGTAAGTTCAATAGCATGAAGCACTTGCTTTTGGTCAAATATTCTTCGTACCATACGACTGCAATGACGTTCATGCGTTCAGTCCCAATGCGTACAGTCGTATGTCACCCTCTGTTTTTCAAATCCCGCGCGCGCCTTCTCGCAAGGAATGGGAGGCTAAATTCACAGCGGGGAGAATTCTCAAATCTCAACTCCGTACGGGGCGACTCCGGCGATGTGAATCGAGCGCCGCCTTAGAGAAAGGAAGCCCGCGCAGTTTGAAACTGCATTCAAACGCAGCTGAGACTTTCTCACAGTATCATCCAGCGGTTTAGACTTGGACCTAATTTATCGTCGTATACGCTACGTTATGGACTTATTAAACCCTTTTTTTGGTGTTTTTAGACCTTGGTGAATACAAACATACACGATCGTAGGTTAATTCATGTTCAAATCATAATTTAAATCTGAAACCAGCTGAAAAGTGCTTTGCTGGTGCATATAGGTCCACAAAAAAGCAACAATGAAATAAAAATGCCTGTAAATATAAATGACTGAATAGTAAATAAATAAATAAATAGATAAATTACAAAAAAATGAATAAATAAATTAAAATAAATAAATAATTAGATGAATGGATAGATAAACAAACAACTAGATGAATGATTAATTAAATAAATTAAAAAAAGAAAATAAGCAAATAACCATAAAGAACAAAATAATGAGAACAAGAGAGAAACAAATGATAAGTGGAAAAATTAAGCTTTAACAAAGTTACATTGTAAGACATGCTTATTAAAATTATTAAAAAGGAAATTCACTATCGTTGATCATTACGGCATTACAGAAAATTTGCTGAACTTTCGATCGAAAGAGAAAAGAAACAAAACAAAAAAATGAAAGAAATCGGAATAATTTTCCCTCTAATGATTTATAATGATCGAAAATCGGGCGAATGTGGTCAGTTTTTACCCAGAACACTGTGCAGCAGAGAGCGTTTTTTGTATATGCTACAGCTTCTTATGCTCATTGCACTTACTGAAATCATACGAGTCAAGATATTCTGGTCCTCTGAGGGAGGGAGGGGTGCCTTTAGTGCTGGGTACAGTGTTGATAGGGCACGTATTCCAATCCAACTGTGTTGTAGTATGAATAAGGTACAATCAGACTTAATAAATCATATGAATTTCGAAGCTCGAGAGTCACAAATTCACTTCAAAATTACCAGTGCACACAAGGAGGTATTTAAAAAATCAATTAGACGGTTTTAAAAAAAAAAAAAAAAAAAAAAAATATATATGCATATATATAACCCATCATCACATTAAAAGTTGTTCAAGAAAAAAAAGTTGTGTATAAAGCAAGAAAAGCCAAAAAGAAAAGGATTTTCATTTTACAAGAGCAAGCGCTATCTTGTGGGGGCAGGTGGAGGTAGAATTCTAGCACAAACTTTGCAACTTCAACGTGGCACTTGTAAAATCGAATGTCCGGGTGATAACCTGAGAATATCAGAGCTTTCAGATTTTCCGGATCATCTCGAGATATTCTGAGGATATCGTGACAAAATTCAAAACAGTTAGGTTTTCGTATCATCTCAGGATATTCTGAAGATATCCTGACATAATCCGAAACATTTGGATTTTGTCAGTTTTTTTTTTTTTTTCCAGAAAATTCTGACAAGACCCTACGATGTTGGATTTTGTCAGGATATTTAATGCTATCTGGGCTAAGCAGTGCTGTCATACTGCGATCACACTGACCTTATAGATTGGCCGAGTTGTAGAACATTTTGGACGCACTTGAGATTTTCCAGCATTACTTTTCATGATTTAATCGACTCTTTTTTCAGCGAAGCATGATAGCATGATAAATTTACTGTAAAGAGCGATAATTTTATCACGCTACAACAATACATTTACTCCAGAGTGCGAAAATTTGACTGTTGTCTAACAACCATTTCACCGCAAATTACGAGAATCGTATCCGAGTAAGAGGAAACTTTTATAGTCGGCAACAATTTTTACCTGGTACTACTACAATAATTTCACCTTACCTCTACGCTTGAAAAAGGTAAATTAAAAGAGGAAATTTCGTGATCACCTAACGAACAATATACCTACCTACAAAGTACAACGTAAGCGGATACATATATTATTATATTGTACTTACGTTGTATGGTACATATGTATATTATGCAGCAGGTAATGACGATTCCCCTTCTTTTCTTCAACGAACCTTTTTCTAACAGTAGAAGGCCAGGTGACATCATCGTAGCAACACATAAAAATTATTGTACACTATTGTCCTGAAATTGTTGTCCTTCCCAGCTATCACGGAAAACAATCGCAGGTAAATGTAACTGAATTGAATCGATACCTACAAAAAGACGTCTCCCATAAGCATCTAATTTAATAAAAAGCTATTCGCAGTGGCGAGGCTTGCGATTTGGCAACGTTCATTTTTCCCTTTAAAACACATCAGAAAGGTCGAAATGCCTGGTCATCGGCGATGACTGAAGCGTTCGACTTTTTTGGTGAATTTAAAGGGAGAAAATATATTGTTGCCAAATATCACGCCTCGCCACTGGCTATTCGATCCCATTACTGTTCGATTTTTCACAATTAGCTCCCTATATCAGCTTCATTAATCCGTGGTTTGGTCTCAGCATGGAAAAAACTCAGGGAGAGATTTAGACCTGTAGCGCCGCGTGAATTTCGATAGATATTTTCTTCTGCCATTTAGATCTGTGAGAACAATCGGGTTTTGGGGTTACACATGTAAACCCTCTGAGATCGATTGTTTTCAAAGGTGTAAATGAAGGAGAATCGATACATCAGAGTATAAGCGACGCCACTACTGATGAAGATATCTAATTCTTTGGCAGCATTTATTTTTATAAAATGGAAAAAAAGAAGAGGGGGGGGGGGGTAGTAAGGCGCGTGAAATCGACCCTCCTAATTGACCATGTGAACATCTGGGTGTCTCGGTGGTTGTCTTTTCTTGACTAAGAAGAGGAGTTGTGGAGCGCTCATTCATTTCTGAATCCCTCACGTCCCTTCGCACCCCTTTCCCTTTCCCAGGTTCCTCTGACCTTCGATCAGTGTTGCCAAATTATAACAAAAAATTGTTATACTCGCCGCCAGAATGAATAAACTATGAACGGAACTTCACCTAAATTCTGACAACCCTGACTTTGTGACGCTACGCGGGATGATTTTCCAAATAAGTGAATGGACTGGCGGACTCTGATTGTGAGTCAAACTCTACGTAACCAGCAGTTGAATCTCTTACCCCTCCCCCCTTTACTGCCTCATGTTTACGTCTTAAAACTTCTATCCGATTTCACGCGCCTTACCCCCCCCCCCCTCTTCTTTTTTTCCATTTTATAAAAATAAATGCTGCCAAAGAATTAGATATCTTCATCAGTAGTGGCGTCGCTTATACTCTGATGTATCGATTCTCCTTCATTTACACCTTTGAAAACAATCGATCTCAGAGGGTTTACATGTGTAACCCCAAAACCCGATTGTTCTCACAGATCTAAATGGCAGAAGAAAATATCTATCGAAATTCACGCGGCGCTACAGGTCTAAATCTCTCCCTGAGTTTTTTCCATGCTGAGACCAAACCACGGATTAATGAAGCTGATATAGGGAGCTAATTGTGAAAAATCGAACAGTAATGGGATCGAATAGCCAGTGGCGAGGCGTGATATTTGGCAACAATATATTTTCTCCCTTTAAATTCACCAAAAAAATCGAACGCTTCAGTCATCGCCGATGACCAGGCATTTCGACCTTTCTGATGTGTTTTAAAGGGAAAAATGAACGTTGCCAAATCGCAAGCCTCGCCACTGCGAATAGCTTTTTATTAAATTAGATGCTTATGGGAGACGTCTTTTTGTAGGTATCGATTCAATTCAGTTACATTTACCTGCGATTGTTTTCCGTGATAGCTGGGAAGGACAACAATTTCAGGACAATAGTGTACAATAATTTTTTTGTGTTGCTACGATGATGTCACCTGGCCTTCTACTGTTAGAAAAAGGTTCGTTGAAGAAAAGAAGGGGAATCGTCATTACCTGCTGCATAATATACATATGTACCATACAACGTAAGTACAATATAATAATATATGTATCCGCTTACGTTGTACTTTGTAGGTAGGTATATTGTTCGTTAGGTGATCACGAAATTTCCTCTTTTAATTTACCTTTTTCAAGCGTAGAGGTAAGGTGAAATTATTGTAGTAGTACCAGGTAAAAATTGTTGCCGACTATAAAAGTTTCCTCTTACTCGGATACGATTCTCGTAATTTGCGGTGAAATGGTTGTTAGACAACAGTCAAATTTTCGCACTCTGGAGTAAATGTATTGTTGTAGCGTGATAAAATTATCGCTCTTTACAGTAAATTTATCATGCTATCATGCTTCGCTGAAAAAAGAGTCGATTAAATCATGAAAAGTAATGCTGGAAAATCTCAAGTGCGTCCAAAATGTTCTACAACTCGGCCAATCTATAAGGTCAGTGTGATCGCAGTATGACAGCACTGCTTAGCCCAGATAGCATTAAATATCCTGACAAAATCCAACATCGTAGGGTCTTGTCAGAATTTTCTGGAAAAAAAAGAAAAAAAACTGACAAAATCCAAATGTTTCGGATTATGTCAGGATATCTTCAGAATATCCTGAGATGATACGAAAACCTAACTGTTTTGAATTTTGTCACGATATCCTCAGAATATCTCGAGATGATCCGGAAAATCTGAAAGCTCTGATATTCTCAGGTTATCACCCGGACATTCGATTTTACAAGTGCCACGTTGAAGTTGCAAAGTTTGTGCTAGAATTCTACCTCCACCTGCCCCCACAAGATAGCGCTTGCTCTTGTAAAATGAAAATCCTTTTTTTTTGGCTTTTCTTGCTTTATACACAACTTTTTTTTCTTGAACAACTTTTAATGTGATGATGGGTTATATATATGCATATATATTTATTTTTTTTTTTTTTTTTTTATAAAACCGTCTAATTGATTTTTAAGTACCTCCTTGTGTGCACTGGTAATTTTGAAGTGAATTTGTGACTCTCGAGCTTCGAAATTCATATGATTTATTAAGTCTGATTGTACCTTATTCATACTACAACACAGTTGGATTGGAATACGTGCCCTATCAACACTGTACCCAGCACTAAAGGCACCCCTCCCTCCCTCAGAGGACCAGAATATCTTGACTCGTATGATTTCAGTAAGTGCAATGAGCATAAGAAGCTGTAGCATATACAAAAAACGCTCTCTGCTGCACAGTGTTCTGGGTAAAAACTGACCACATTCGCCCGATTTTCGATCATTATAAATCATTAGAGGGAAAATTATTCCGATTTCTTTCATTTTTTTGTTTTGTTTCTTTTCTCTTTCGATCGAAAGTTCAGCAAATTTTCTGTAATGCCGTAATGATCAACGATAGTGAATTTCCTTTTTAATAATTTTAATAAGCATGTCTTACAATGTAACTTTGTTAAAGCTTAATTTTTTCCACTTATCATTTGTTTCTCTCTTGTTCTCATTATTTTGTTCTTTATGGTTATTTGCTTATTTTCTTTTTTTAATTTATTTAATTAATCATTCATCTAGTTGTTTGTTTATCTATCCATTCATCTAATTATTTATTTATTATAATTTATTTATTCATTTTTTTGTAATTTATCTATTTATTTATTTATTTACTATTCAGTCATTTATATTTACAGGCATTTTTATTTCATTGTTGCTTTTTTGTGGACCTATATGCACCAGCAAAGCACTTTTCAGCTGGTTTCAGATTTAAATTATGATTTGAACATGAATTAACCTACGATCGTGTATGTTTGTATTCACCAAGGTCTAAAAACACCAAAAAAAGGGTTTAATAAGTCCATAACGTAGCGTATACGACGATAAATTAGGTCCAAGTCTAAACCGCTGGATGATACTGTGAGAAAGTCTCAGCTGCGTTTGAATGCAGTTTCAAACTGCGCGGGCTTCCTTTCTCTAAGGCGGCGCTCGATTCACATCGCCGGAGTCGCCCCGTACGGAGTTGAGATTTGAGAATTCTCCCCGCTGTGAATTTAGCCTCCCATTCCTTGCGAGAAGGCGCGCGCGGGATTTGAAAAACAGAGGGTGACATACGACTGTACGCATTGGGACTGAACGCATGAACGTCATTGCAGTCGTATGGTACGAAGAATATTTGACCAAAAGCAAGTGCTTCATGCTATTGAACTTACAATTAGTGCCATGATCGCCAATTTGAAAAAAACAAAAAAACAAAACAAAAAAGAAAAAACAAATGCAAGGACCATAAAAAGGGACATGTGCCGTTATCAAACATCCACTCACCCACTGTCAAAGTTGCAGGTTGCCTTTGGAATTTCCTCTCTAAAACGTGACAATTGCTCAAATAGCTAATCAGGTAAATTTCTGAACGAAATTTCGATTTTTTATCAATACAGCCCTACCAAAAAAGGACAACATTGACAAAAATAATGTGTTCCGATTTCCAACCAAATCACCGATTTTTTTTCCCGGGACCGGCATTTTTTTTTTCGAAAATTAGAACAAATTCTATAAGCCAATAATGTATTTAAAGCTTTCAAACTGCGCGTCATCCCTGAAAGACCAAATTGAACTGCTTTGATGATATTTTTTGGGTCGAAACTGCATTGGTGGTCTACCAAATGAGCACCAAGGAAAACATTGTGCCAGCATCATCGGCCATGGTGCGATCACAACATTGGTCATGGCGCTATGTTGCTAAAATGTTTACCAGGAAAACAAACTGGATAAACAAAAGAGTGTTTGATTGACACTGATTGTAATTTTGAACTGGAACCCTGGAAAATAGGGAATGAATTCTTGAGCTTATTTAGCGCCTGGAGGTTATGTAATGGTCCCCTCTACACTCATACAGCCCCTGGAAGTAATGTAATGGATTCTTGAGCTGTTGTGGCACCTAGAGGTTAAAGGTAATTGATTCCATTACATTTCTCCAGCCCCTGGAAGTTATGTAATGGATTATTGATTATTCATGACTCCTGGAAGTTAGGTAATTGATTCTATTAATCGAGATATCGATTATACAAAGGCGCACGGTCTTGTCAGATCGACCGTAAGAGGGCGTTGGAGACTGGCAATACAGCCGCTATTGTCTCTCGAGGACCGATTATAATCCACATTACATCGAACAGGCCCTATTTCGGGTTCCCAAGTAGTTCCGAAAGGGCCTGAAATAGTTAGGTTAGGTTTGGATAGGTTAGCTGAGTTTAGGTTAAGTTAGATTAGGTTAGGTAAGGTTACGTCATCCCCCGATAACTCCCATATATCTGAGTGGTTGAGCCGGGGGGGGGCCATCCCCCGATTCAGTCCGCCAGAGAAAAAGCGTCATCGGACAAGCTTGTATTTCGTGCGTCGCTACTTAATGAAAAATCGATGTATCAAAATGAAGCGTCCAATGGACCCGCGGTTTTTTTCAATCGATAGTGGATATCAAGATGTGTTTTTCCTGTGATTTTGAGGGCGATCGGTGCAGAACTCGATCCGCCAGAGAAAACGCGTCATCGGACAAGCTTGCATTTAGTGAGTCGGTACTTATTGAAAAATCGATGTATCAAAAATGAAGCGTCCAATGAACCCGCGGTTCTTTTCAATCGATAGTGGATATCAAGATGGGTCTTTTCTGTGATTTTGAGGGCGATCGGTGCAGAACTCGATCCGCCAGAGAAAACGCGTCATTGGACAAGCTTGTATTTCGTGCGTCGCTACTTAATGAAAATTCAATGTATCGAAAATGAAGCGTCCAATGGACCTGCGGTTTTTTTCAATCGATACTGCATATCAAGATGTGTATTTCCTGTGATTTCGAGGGCGATCGGTGCAGAACTCGATCCGCCATAGAAAACGCGTCATCGGACAAGCTTGTATTTCGTAAGTAGCTACATTATGAAAAATCGATACTCTAGTATGAATCGATGTATTGAAATTAGGTTGAGACTATAGCCAGGAACTATTGCTTCAGAGTGACAACTGTCAAAAGTTTCAGATCCACCCGAAGTTATGCAATGATTTACGGGACCTCTCGCGGCCGCAGCTAGGCCTTTTTTGTCAGAGTTCCGCTGAAACGGGGGGTCGGTCGTTTCCCCCCCTAAGATGATTTATTTTGGGTCGGAGCTGCATTGGACACTCCCTCAATCGATCCGAGTTCACTGACGGATCTTATGGGACCTTGCGCGGCCGCAGTCAGACATTTGATTTCGGAGTTGCGGTGGTACGCCAACCCCCCCCCCCCCGGTATAATGTTTTTCGATTCGACACTTTTCAAGGCCCTTTAGGATCATTGTATGAACTCAAAAAAAGCTCATTCTATATTGAAGGGAGCTTTAATGGTCCATGAGAGCCGAAACTTGCGGATCTCAGAGTATCCAGCGCTTAGTTATGATCGATCTGACAAGACAGCGAGCCTTTGAAAAATCGATATCTCAAGAACGAATCAATGGATTGCAATTTGGATTAGACTTTTCGAAAGCTCTTGCTTGTTGCTGACAACCATGCAAATTTCAGATCCATCCGAGTTTATTTAATCACATTACGGGACCCCTCGCGGCCGCAGTTAGGCATTTTTGTCAGAGTTCCGCTGAGACGGGGGGTCGTTCCCCCCTGAGATGAAATTTTTTGGGTCGAAACGGCATTGGGCTCTCTCGGGACATCATTAAGACCCGGGAAAAGACGCAACTGACATAATACGGCACACGACTGGTTCCTGAGGGACGAAATTCTTGGTACTTTCACCCTCCAGTACCCTTTTAAGGTCGATCTGACTTGATCGCGCGCCTTTGTAAAATCGAAATCTCAAGAATGAATCGATGGATTGCAATTCTGTTTAGATTGGTCGGAAGCTAGTGCTTGTGACTGAGAACGCTGAAAATTTCAGATCCATCCGAGTTTACCTAATGACCTTACGGGACCTCTCGCGTTTCACGGATCCTATCGCGTGATACATCGTTCAAAAGCACACAAAAAACCAATAATTTTAGTTCAAACGGAAGTCAATACCTTCTTTCGCGGTCGAGATATCGCAATTCAAAATTTAAGGTAGGCTCTATCCAGAGATCAAACTTTGACTTGCGATATCTCGACCGCGAAAAAAGGTATTGTCTTCCGGTTTGCACTAAAATTCTTGGTTTTTTAAGTGCTTTTGAATGATGTATCACGCGATAGGATCCGTTATTTACAGGGTCGAAAAATTGTCTAAATCGAATTTCGATTTTTGATATATCGAAATAGAAAAACGGTATCGGACTTTTGATTGCGCCAAAATGCACAACTTTTTACGTCTTTTCGAATGAGGTATTAAAAGATAGGGGTTGCCATTTGAAAATTTTGAGAAATGGGGGTTTTCCCGCCAAAAATGTCAAGGTGCTTAAAAGTCGACTTCCGGTTTATTTGATTGTAAATTCGTATTTTTATCTTGAATGTAATCATTGAGTAGAGCATTTTACTTGTGCATTTTTTTGTTTTACGACTTTTTTCGTAGGAGTTAAGGATTTTCGAAAATTCGACCTTCGATTTCTCGAAAACGAAGAAAGATATCGACTTTCGATTTAAGCCAAAATGCTTAGGATTTTACCCTATTTCAAAAGAGGTATCACAAGATAGGTGTTGCTTTTTGAAAATCTCGAGATTCGGGGGTTCCCCACCATAAAAACCCCCAAAAACCAAATTTTGGGTAGTGGCAGTATTTTTAAATGAAAGTTCAGGTCCGAGTTACCATAAAACCGATTTTTCCGATTTTTTTTCGTCACCCGTTCATGAAAACCATAGTGAGCAGGTTACGTGAAACACCCTGCATAAATAAAGAAAAACATGCATTTTTCACCCCTTTTAAATTGGTTGATTCTTTTGATGAATTTACTAAGACGGCGCCGCGCCGGCCTGGCGCTTCAACTGCTGTATTAATTACATTTTTTTCCCCTAAACAAATAAGTCGAACCGCTGCTACGCATAGAACTAAATTAAAATGATAATTTCGTACTCAAGATCGAGAAGTGTACCTGTGTATGCGTATAGTAAACTAACATGAACAATGTTTGCTCGTGGGTGTAGGAAACGTCGGATCCACAATAAGATAGAATATATACTCAGCAGTGGATCCACTATGATGACTAAACAGAAGAGAGACCAAGCGCCAACGAACGGATCCACAATTGAATGGAAAATATACACAATATTACTCTATATTCCAATCCAACAGACGGATTCACAATAGATGTAAAATTTTACTGGATTCACAATGTCCACTAATCCAGAAATATATATATATATATATATATATATATATATATATATATATATATATATATTATATATATATAATAATAAAAAACAAAAAAATGGCCAAAAAATAAATGATGAATACCTTTAGAGTTGGTCAGACTCTAAAGTTTGGAGAAACAACAAAGCCAAAAAAGAAAAAAATAACATTAAAAAATAATGTAAGTACGTGTAAAAAACACAGGGGGGAGAGAGTTCAGCTCAGGCAGGTGCAACAGAAATGCATGAGCGAGGACAGCGTTTCGAGAGCGCCACGACCGGTTTCGTCGTTGTTACGACTCATCAGGTGGGCTTACTCGAAGCTGCCTCTACTCAATGCTTTTCGCACACAGCAAGTCGTCGAAACGACACCCCCCGACAACTCTCTCCCCCCTGTGTTTTTTACACGTACTTACATTTTTTTTTAATGTTATTTTTTTCTTTTTTGGCTTTGTTGTTTCTCCAAACTTTAGAGTCTGACCAACTCTAAAGGTATTCATTTATATATATATATATATATATATATATATATATATATATATATATATATATATATATATATATATATATATATATATATATATATATATATATATATATATATATATATAATATATATATATATATATAACACGTAAAAACTTAGATCAGCCAACAAAATATAGAAAAACAACTTAAATTGGGATAAAGGCTGGAAACCAATTAAAATTTGGGACGTTTCGGGCCAATTAACAGACCCTTTTTCAACCAAATAAAAAAATAAAAACACAAAACAAATACAAATGAGCCGCCGCTGTAATTCCTTGCCTTGCAATTACAGCGGCGGCTCATTTGTATTTGTTTTGTGTGTTTTTATTTTTTTATTTGGTTGAAAAAGGGTCTGTTAATTGGCCCGAAACGTCCCAAATTTTAATTGGTTTCCAGCCTTTATCCCAATTTAAGTTGTTTTTCTATATATATATATATATATATATATATATATATATATATATATATATATATATATATATATATATATATATATATATATATATATATATATATATATATATATATATATATATATATATATATATATATATATATATATATATATATTATATATATATTATATATATATATATATATATATATATATATATATATATATATATATATATATACCTATTATATACGAAATGGTGCGGAGCGTGCAATCTCGCAACGGTGCATTTTTGCGACTTAATCGATATGATCTTCACTGAAAAAACAAAGTTTAAGTAGAACAGAAGCAGCTTTTTAAAATAGCTCCACAGAGAAAAAGATCTGGCTCTACCGGAGCAAATTGCGGTTGTACTAAAGCACTACTTCGATAGAGTCAACGCAAGAAAAGAGGCAGTTACTCCAAAGAAGTAGTGCTTTGGTACACCTGCAACTTTCTCCGGCACAGCTTGAACTTTTGCTCTGCGAAGCGATTTTAAAAAGCTGCTTCAGCTGTACGTAAACTTTGGTTTTTCAGTCTCTGTGCTTTTAAAAAAAAATCGCAAGTTTTAAATGCTGCCATCTTTATTTACATCACTGCTTATTCTTAAGCCTTGACAGCCAATGAGCTATAACTTTAGAGTGGCAGCGGGCTGGTCCACCTTGTGCCACACAGGGTAGAAGGAATCCCGGAAAAAGCGGAATTTGGACGGCAGATTCTGAGTTTTGAGGTTAAATTTTGTAGGTCGTTCGGAATTTGGCGGGAATTTGGACGGCAGATTCGTAGGTCGTTTCCGGCGATGCCCGAGTGTGTTTACGAAACGACCGGAAACAACCTACAAAACTTAACCTCAAAATCGATTTTTACGGCAAGATGGCGGCGCCCTAGGTGACAACAATGAACCAGCGGAACGTTCCTTGATGTGCCACTCAAAAGTTATAGCTCATTGTTGACAGCCATTAAACTTTTCTTGCACGCATTTTGAGGTTTGAATTTTTTTGATTTTTTTTTTTAGACCGTGCAAAAGAGGTTAATTGTCCAAGAACTTTGATGGGTCTCTAATTTTTTTTTTTTGAAAAATGTCCATTTATATTCCATTGAATTCCATGTTAAAGTAAGTGGGGAAACGTGTATCCCACTGGCCATGCACTACCCCTGAAAGGATTGCATTGCCTATAGCAATGGTGCTCAACAGAGTTTGGGGGGTTGGTAATCGATTATTACCGATTAATCGTAATCATCGTTTTTTCAGAGGGTGATTTTTGGTAATCAGGGCTGGTTTTTTACCAAGCCGCACCCATCATATTTGCAGAAGAAGATCTTCTCTGAAAGACCCAACAGTATAATCTTATATTATATTTGTAAGAATAAAGCTAAGTTCCCGGAGAACCGTTGCACCGTTCGGGAGGGGCCTGGTACCGTTCGATCGGGATCGGCTCCAATGCTTCGGGAAAATTATAAGTTTTTCCTTACGGGCCCCGCGTCCCTTTTTAAAATGCTAAAAACTTTTCTCTCAAAAAGTTGTGCGAGTGCGAAAAGGATGCGAATCAGTTCGTTTTGCAAGGGTGAGAGAGAGAAGCGAGATTTTGTAGTCCTTTTTTAAATGCATACGTGCGGAAGAGCATACGATTTTGTATGCGTGTGAGCGAGAAACGTGATGCTCTGACAATTTTTTTTTTAATTCGATCGCACGATTTGACGTTACCATGGCGATGTTCATCATATGTTTTACTCGCGGGAGGAACCGTTCGGGTAGACGCATTTTTTAATAGCGACTTAATGATATCGATCCTAATATCGATGTATAGCTTCAACTTTTTATCCATGTATTTTCGTAGATATACTCAATAGGACAGTCACAGTGCTGCTAGCTGTGTCGAGAAACATACAGTCACTTCAGACTTAATAAAAAATTTGTATCTTATATGTTAAATATACGACAGCACTGTACAGTTTTCGATTGATGATGGCTTGACGCGGTTGCTGTATCGCTTCGTGGTGTATAGGGCTTCGATATTTATCATATGTTTCATACGCAAATTTACAGAATAGTACAATCAACGAGTGATGACTTGATGAGATCGGTGCATTGATTCGATACCTCGAATATAACCTTGCAAATTTGAGCTAGGTTTCGAGAATTTATAAAGAAACTAAATGATTAGGGACATTAAGGTCAATATTGATAAGTTGAGACGGTGGTTATATTTTTCTTATTAATAATAAACTGTCAAATATTACTGAGTTAAGTAAATAATTGGCTTCCTGTTGTAAATGCGTTGTTTTTACTTTAAATGTGCAAGTGATTCATCCAAGAATACTACTTACTAACGAACCAAGAATATGGTTGCAGATTTTTTCATTTTTAAGTTGGCGATTTGAGTTGTTTTCGTTTCAGTTCGCGTTTTGGCAAGGTTATATTGTTTTTAAGGTCTGTTTTTCCGATTTAAACAAAAAAAAAAGAAAACAAAGTTTCGATAGATCTCTTGAGCCTTGAGTAAGTAGTTTTTTATGGTTCATTTGATTATATACCTGTTATTTTTTAATCTGTGCAGTAATATTAGTGGGCCAGTACGACGTTTATTTCGAAATAGACGGTTCTTTTAGTGATGACTTGGTGATGACGTCATTCGGTGATGAGCGTTCCAAACAAAGACAAAACTGTCTTTCTTGCTCTCACGTAACCCCCATGTTGTACTGCTATACTATAATTTTAAAAAAAACTGTATTTAGAGACACCTTTTGTGAAATATTTTTTGGCAGAAATGCATTCATCAATTTTAATGCGATTTTGCTATTAACATGCCGTAATACGAGGCCCTGTGCATACGAATCAGGACACTAGAAAGCAGTGGCGGCTCGCCAGGTGAGGCAAGTGAGGCGACAGGGATCCATCACCTCACATTTTTTGAAGTTTGAGAAAGAAAAAAAAATTAAAAAAAAAACATACAAAGGTTTAAATAATTATTATTCCATCGCCCTTTCTTTCAATAGTCCAAAAAGTATGAATGGAACATAAAATTATCAAAAAAGTTTATGTGAAGAGGATTTCAAAAAAAATCCTGTACACCTCTCATTTTCGTCGCCTCACCTCCACGAGCCGCCAGTGCTATAGAAAGAGGTGGGTATACAATATATTACATACATCTTATATAATAAAAGGCGACCGCTGAGAATCGTCGAAAATCGCGTTTTACTATGATCTCGAGAACTAAAGCACGCGGGACCTCGACATTTCGCGAACGGGTCCTGCGCCACCAAACGGTGTGCACACAGTGCTTCTTTTCCCCATTTTTTTTTCCATCCCTTCCCGAGGGTGGATTTTATCGCGGTGTTTTACCCCATTTTTGGCCCTATGGTATCTGAGACCTCGAAATTTTGGCCCCCGGTGCTGCGCGATCCTCAAAAGCGATCCAGCTCATCCGGATCGACCCAACCCTAAAAGCAACCCCTCACGGGGGATCTACCCTTCGAGATGGGTTGTTTTGGATCGCGGAAACGGGGGTCGAAGACGTTGCCCAGGCGATCGACACTTCGCAAGAGGGTAGCCCCGGGCTCCGCGCGTGGACTTTTTCACTCGAATTCGCGCGCCGCGAATATCATCCCCCGCTAAGGGTGGTTTTCTGAAAGGGGTGTTTTTACCGATTATTTCGGGCACCGGATCACTTTGAGCGCCGAAATTTTCCGTGAGGATCGTGCTCCGGGCGGGGGTGTCCGTGAGACTTCGCTCACCCCCCCGATTCACATTCTACCCCCTGTTGGGGTGGGTTTTCTTATTGGGCGGAATCTTATCTCGGATTCTACGGCTTCGCTGACGACTTAATACGACAACCGGAGTCACGATGATATGCTTTTCCGGTCCTCGAAAACGATCGCGCTCATCCGGACCGACCAGATCTTAAAAACAACCCCTCGCGGGCGATTTACCTTCCGGGATGGGTTGTTTTGGATCGCGGAACCGGTGGTCGGAGACGGTGTCCGTGGTGATCGAGACTTCGCACGAAGGTGTAGCCTCGGACTCCGCGCGTGGAGGTTTCCACTCGAATTCGCGTGGCTCGAATATCATCCCCCGCTAAGGGTGGTTTTTTGGAAGCATCGGTTTTACCGATTATTTCGGACACGGGATCACTTGGGGTGACGAAATTTTGATTGATGATCGTGCTCCGGTCGGGGGTGGTCGTGCGACTTCGCTCTTCGCCCTCGATTCTTTTTCTACCCCCTGTTAGGGTGGGTTTTCTCATCGGACGAATCTTATCTAGGAATCTACGACTTTGCTGACTACTTAATAACGCACCCGGAGTCACTCTGATATGCACGAATCGATCTTTGCACATCCGAACCTGTCCCATCGTTAAAACTACCCCTCGCGGGGGGTTCATTCCCGAAATCAGGTCGGTGGGCTTCTCGAAAAAAAATTGGCGACAGCCGCGTTGAAATTGAGTTCGTGCAGAACTCTTCAGTAGGCGTAGCAGAACGAATCCACGTGCAGCGCTTCAAATTTTGAACTACCCTTTATACTGGGGCTGTTCGATTCTCGCGGAGTGGCTTCGGAGCCTAGAAAGTGCGAAGGCCGAAAGTTCTGGTTTTTCGCGTGTTGTTTCTCCTAGACGATGCGGGTGGAGGTTTTTTTTTTCAAGCGGTTTGAACATAGGCGGACCGTATCAGGGGCTAGGGGGAGCTGTAGTCCCCCCACTTTTTTTGGGTGGAGGGGCTAAAAATCGGGAAAAAGTCATCATTTGAGACTTGAAAAGCAAAAAAAAAAGAAAAAAAGGGGGTCATCACTTTTTAGCCCCGCCCTCCCAATTTTTTTTTTGGTCACGGTCCGCCTATGGGTTTGAATAACATCCCCTCTTGAGGGGTAGTTTCATTTTTTAGGGGTTTTTGCCAACTTCTGGGACTTTAAGTTTCTCTAAGAGGTATATTCATGGATTCTTTTAGGAGTGCGCCGTGTGCAAAAATATTTCACTTACTAACGCAGGGAATATTCTGCGAGGGTAGGGATTCTTTTTTATTTATCCTTCGCAGATTGATGGATACTCTCCTTAGCTCGGGTTCTCATGTATACGATAAATTGGAAATGCATGTTGCTTGGCAACGTCAATCATTACTCACATCTTAGCAATGATATTGTTACCAGTTCGAATGCCTTCCGATTACTTTATACATGTATCATGTATCATCAGCTGTTTTAGAGTTGCTCAAAGGAATCAATGCAAAACATACAATTTTTAACCTTTCGTTTTCTTTAAACGTGTAATTATGGCGCGTGGGAAGATCAATCAGTCGCCGCAGCGTCACTTGCATTCTGCCAATGCTGCACTTTGTCCCTTTTAAGCTTAGGTATATGTATATGTTCGTATCCAAGGAGCATAGGCGGAACTAGGAATTTTTTCTGGGGGGGGGGGGGGCTGAGTTCCAAGGGATCTTAGAGACACCTCAAGACCGCCCCCCTCCAAGAGGGGTATACCATGACCCCCCACCCCCCAACTTACTTAGGTGTATGATGTACTTACAGTTACAGTCGATGAATTAAATAATGTCAGATAACGTCCTGGATTTTGACTTTAGTAGGCCACATGCGATGCTTTTTACTGTGATAGGTATCGCAGGTAGTCTACTTAAACCAAAATATAAGGCGACATCTGACATTCTTTTGTCGACTGTAAGTACCTACAATCTACATCATACACACCTAAGTTAAGATATTAAATAAATTGTACTCATATAGCTATTAGCTAGGGTGCGAAACAATTAGGCAATCAGAAAATTAAATGATAAACATCATATACTGTAATATATTTTGTTGTTGTTGTGGGTAAACGTTTTTTTGTTTCCAAAAGTTTCTGGGGGAGGCTTGGCAGACCTCGGGGGGGGGGGGGGGGGGGCTTATCCCCCTCCAGCCCCCCCCCTATTTCCGCCTATGCCGAGGAGTGCACTATAAACATCCAAAAATTCGACCCATGGGCGGAGCCCGCAATTTGGCAACTGTGGATGCTTCCCATTTGAATGTATGAGAATAAATCGATTGTTGAGGAGGACATGGCCCAATATCTAATCTATTGTTTCTCATACATTCAAATGGGTAGAATCCACAGCTGCCAAATTGCTGGCTTCGCCCATGATTCGACCTTCTACGCAAGTATAACGGTACGAAATAAAATGTTGCTAAAATGCACGCGACAAACTGCAATCAAAATTACATCAACGGAATGAAACATAAAATCGATACTAACCTTCGGCCAAAAAAAAAAACTAAACTACCTACAGCATTTTTCGGCCAAATACGGAAACAAAAATGTCAATAAGTATTCCTGTGCAACTTTTAGAAATTACGGTTATCTTGGACTACGTACGATCATGAGTAAAATGTTAGTCCAACACAAAACGTTATATTACTCCTCACTTAAAACAATTTCCTTCTCCTCTACTAACGGAGAAGTAATAAAAGAAATAAGTAAAATGTGTTGTGTACACAAAAAATCAGTGACATAGCGTGCAATTTGGGAACGTTCTACTCTGTCCAATTAAACGATTGTAAAAGATCGAATGAGGAAGTGTTCACCGAACAACCAATAGACTGTTTTAGTAGAGTGATATACCGTATCGATTGCCGTCCGAGGGCCTCTGGCTCCAAACAGACTCTGATTCAATGCATTTTCCCCATAAGCGGATTTTTGAACGGAAATGTAGACTATTAAATCAAACAATTAATGCGACCTTTTTGCGATTATGAATTCTACGTCCTCGAAAATGCTTAATTTTGCCTGGTTCCACCCGTGAAACTGCCAAAATCAACAAGATATTACAGATTAAACGATGCGTTTGGAGGTTGAAATCACCCAAATGTTATTGTTGTTGTTGTGGAATTGGCGGGATTTTGGGCGATTCTAACCTACAAATGCAAAATTTAATCTGTAATATCTTATTAATTTCGGCAGTTATAGTCAAGGAACCAGGCATAATTAAGCATTTTCAAGGACGTAGAATTCATAATCGCAAAAAGGTCGCATTAATTGTTTGATTTAATACCCTAAATTTCCGTTCAAAAGTTCGCTTATGGGGAAAATACATTGAACCACTTTGTTTGGAACCAGAGGCCCTCGGACAGCAATCGATACGGTATATCGCTCTACTAAAACAGTCTACAGGGTGGCGCAAATGTCCGTCCCCCCCTTTTATTTTTTGAACGGCTGCAGATGAAAAATTGAAACTTTGGGGTCTTCCATAACTTTTGAGAGCTTTCGCGTGAGGGGGTCAACATTTCCAAAATCACTCCCCTTAGGGGGGAAAGGCCCCCAACTCAAAATTTTCAAATGGCTACCCCTGTCTTGCGATAGCTAATTCAAAAGAACATTAAATTCTAAGACTTTTGGCGCAAACCGGAGGTCAATATCGTTTTTCGTTTTCGATTTATTGAAGATCAAAGTTCGATTTGGACCCATTTTCAAAATATCATTACTCTTACGTAAAAAGTCGGAATTTAAAAAATCAGTTGTCTAAAATACTCTAAAAAGCAAGTACTTTCCTGAAAAAATACTGCTGTGGCATAAATGTATTCAAAACTTCATTCTACAGCCCCAAATCTACAGCCCCAAAAGTTTCTAACGTTTTTACGCTCCCAGGGGGACTGTCTCAAAAATTCCTAAAGACGGACCCTATCGAGTGATACGTCGATAAAACAGGCGTAAAAAAATGAGAATTTTGGCGCAAACCAAAGGTCAATAGCATTTTTCGAATTCGAGATATCGATCTTTGAAAATCTACCTTTGACAATAAAAAAAGATAGTAAAAGGGGGAGAACGGACTTTTGCGCCACTCTGTGTACTCCGAACTTTTTCACAAATTTGAATAGATGAGCTGCAACGTTGCTAAATTGCACGCTACACCACTGACAGGATCAAAAAAAAACAAAAAACAAAAAACAAAACAAAACAAAACAAAACAAACTTAAAAAAACCATTGAAAACACCACAACAAAAAAGAAACAACAAAAAACGAGTAAAACAAAAAAAGAAACCACAGTACCCGTCGGTAGCCCGACGGGCAATATGCTAGTATACATATATTGCCAAAAAACGGCAATTTGCTGCGAAATCGATGGTCAAAAAGCGCTGAAAGAATGACCCCAAATAATAGGGGGTGTATAATGTGTATATGACCCCACGTCCAATAAGCTTAAAATATTAAAATCTTAGATGAAGTTTGCTTGAATTTTCGAGCCAACCTATTTCAAAAAATTATTGTCGTTAATAAAGGGCTGTTTGAAAAAGGCATACTTTTCCCGCGCTAAGTTTCTCTTTCACTCTTCCATAGATTTCTGATTTACTGAAACGCAATGTCTTATACTCTTACATGTCAGTTCAACGAAAGGTTATTGTAGGTGTGCGATCTCGGTCATGCGTATTTGTTCGCTTATCCCGAACTTCTCATTTTATTGTGAATGCATCAGGTTTCTCACTCTCGCGCTGTCTCTTTCTCTCCTTTCCTTCTTTTCTCTGTACAGTTCTAAATCGTGTAATCCACATGCGCTAATATGACGCATTCTAATGCGCCATTCTAGGGGTTTCGGCGTCTCCATGAGCGTCAAAAAAAATTGGCGGTTTTGGATCGGGCCCTCTTGAGAACGACTACCCCTAAAATGTTTAAGTTTCATGTAAGGGGGTGGCGGCGGGGGTTATGCTATTTATGCCCTTCCAAATGATGACTCCTGTTTTCTAAACCTTTACTGTACATGAGAAAATACCACTGTAGTGTAGTATTTCAGGAATAATAGAATAAGTTTTTAGATTTCGTTCTTCGGAGCAAGATTAGATGGGCGAATAGCAAACGGAGTTAGGGAGTGGATGATATCGAGTCAAAGTCTAGCTTAAATAAACAAAAATCACGCGAAACGGAATGATGCTTGGCCGCGAAGCGGCCACCGGCCACTATATTTATATATCTTTGAAAAAAATATATTTAATTTTCATCCAAATGTTTGACGGTTACCGATTACTCATCAGTAATCGTGTAATCGATTGCACTCCTACTTGCCCAACTATGGTGTTCAACACCAACAGCCTTATTCGACCTGATGACGAATCGGTTTAAGTACACAAAATGCAGTATTGCCAAATTCCACGCTATACGCCACTGATAGCAGGGTTACTAACCCGGGACATTGTCCTTTTCTTACGTATACATTCAAATGGGAAATATGAGAGAGATGGAAGAGATCCTGATTGCGCCCGTGCGGCTAGGGGTATACTCCTATTTTAGTACTGCACATTGATTCAAAACATGCATTTTTCCGGAAATGATTTTTTTTTTTTTTTTTTAACATTTTACAGTTGATAACGACAAGGCAGCCACTAATCAACCACCGGCTAAAAAAAAAAAAAAAAAAAAAAAAAAAAAATGAAAGTTCAACGCCCAAAGAATTCGACAAGGCGATAGATAGAGATAAAGAGCTATTGCGAGTCTGAGTGTTGAGCGAAGGTGAATGACGCATTCCGGAAATCGGGCAAGGGGATCTTCCTACACCCGCACCGCCCTTCCGCCCCTTAACACCACCCGCACCCCTCGCCCAGCGGGAGACATAAAGAACAGCCGACCGAACTGAACCGACCCGAGAAGCATTGCAATACATAGTTGCTTTTTTTATACCTGCCATTGCCATAGTGTGTGTAGTGCCAGTGTCATGCCTGGAGCTCTTCAGTGGCGTAACTAAAAATTACCTTCTCTCACTTTGCTCATTAAAATGTGTAAGTTAGAAAAGGATAGGAAAGGGGGATCAATCCCCTCTTCCTATCCTTCTTTTACCTGTACATTCGGATGAGTAAAAAGAGAGATAGAATGATTTCTAGTTACGCTACTGGAGCTCTTGATTACTTTTCTCACACAAATCTTGTATCTGTAACACTCACACAGATTCTGTAACACTCACACAGATACATACCCAAACGCTCATCACTTTCGATTCTCACACAAACACTAAGGTTGGGCTCGGGTGTATGCAATGTTGCCAGAATTTGAATGCAAGAGTATTAAGCGTCGAGATCGCATCGAGTAGAATATGTTCACAGTAGGAGATAAAAAATAATGTCAGTCAACCACCATTTAAACACATTAGAAAGGTCGAAATGCCTGGTCATCGCCGATGACTGGAGCGTCGTTCGACTTTTTTAGTGAATTCAAATGGAGAAAATACATTGTTGCCAAACGTCAAGCTTCGCCACTACTTTTGATGGCAATTAATTCAAACATTGCAGGTGACCGACCCGCGAGCAAAAATCTAAGGCGTCAAGTGACATTTAACCTAACTCATGAATGTCGATTGGTTTGTTAATGACCCATACTTGTTGTAATGGGTCATCTGTTGCACACTTTGGCTAGAGCTTTTTAACTATAATCATTTCACAAGTAAAAAGCCGTACAAATGACAATGACAGCATCAGAAAACACTAAAATTCACTTATAAACTCACAAATTGCGAAAAATACTAGACACTATTCAGTATTCACCTCTGCATATGTCCACCAAGTGCACGATATTTCGCGGGGTTAGCATGGCACAATCGAACAATCACAACCGACTGTCTTCACAGCTAACTTCATTAACGAATGAACAGTAAACACTGACGGCGTCTGTTCGAATTCTTACGTCTCAATATCCTCAACTCTTCTTAATAGGTTGTAGAAGGTACGGAAATCGACAAATTATCAAAATGAAACAATAAAACACAGGAGTTCCAGATATGATGATTGAAGTTGGAATCATACTTGAAACTCCTGTGTTTTATTGCTCAGGATAAGAAGATATGGAGAAGGTCGACAAACCAGTCAATATACGGAGAAAAATTTACATTTGGGGCTACTAGAATTACCTTTACCTCTACGTTAAATGCTCATTCGCGTATGCTTAACTAGATTTCTGCTATTATTCAAAATACATTTTTCGTTGAAACCAGCATTATCTTCACAGATACCAGAATGTACACTTGACTATTAAGTGGAAGTAATCCTGGTGGTCTCTAATATAAATTTTTCTCCGTGTACTGATGACTTAAAAAAATAACAAAAAACAAAGAAAAAAAACAAAAAAAAACAAAAGAAAAGCAAAAAACTCTCAAGATGGTGTTTTTTGAGAAAAACACCTAAGTACTAAATATTTCTATAATAACTCTGGGTTCAAATGGAAGAAATTCGATTAATTTATCAATTGATCCCGAGCCGCTACCCTTTAAATATGGCAACGATGGATGCGTGGTCCAAAGTAAACAGACCCAGTTTCATGTCTTCGTTCACGATAGGGCTCTGAGTAGGGATATTCCTCTGTACTGCACTGATGGGAATCATTATCGACGGATGTGATAATAGGGAGGGATCATGTGATAATGCCGTAGGCAGAAAGAATTCTAGCAGAAAGTCCATGCATATCGAAAAATTTGCATGATCTTCGTAGGATCTATTTTTTTGCCCAGGTTTTTGCACATTTATTTTATCCTCGTGGATAGTACATAGGAAGTGATTGGTATCCAAGTTCCAAGTTTTGAATTTCTGATTGCATAACAACCCGTGAATGGGGCTGTTGCACACTATTGCTATAAGCGATTTAATAATCGATTTTGGTGTAAAAACCTGAAAAAATAACGATGGCAGTACTAAAAACGTCCGAAATCCACTCCTAAACTCAATAAACGCTTTTATTTCCGCGAGTGTAATGATGGCTGAGGGCAGTAATAATGGGAGATTCCTATCTTTAATTTCGTCGCACTCTCTCTATGCTGACAAGGATGATTTAGAGAGTAATTAAGTAGTCATTAGAGTAGTGATCCACATCTGACGCATGGTACTAGCGGGGACAAAGATACCTGGCCAGGCGTTTTGGATATGCAATACGCAATGGCCAGGCGTTTTGGATATGCAATACGCAACGCATGCTTGATACCACCCGTCAAACACTGCCAATGCGTTGTTACGTGAGCAAGGCCGGACCTTTCATTGTGTTCCACACTCAATGAGCTGGAGACCGGAATCAGTGGAATCAGTGCAAGTGTGGTGGGGGAGGGAGGAGGGCATTGGCGTGAGTGTCGGGCTAAGATTGTAAATCAAATCAGTCAGTCAAACTGCTGCGGTAACCTTTCTTTGCCTTCGAATTCGACAGTTTTGGTTATCGGACGCTCAAAGCAACAGCCTTATAGCCTCATAGCCTCATGCTTGCTTGTGCGTCCGTATTTTCTATTCAAGCCTCTTATTTATAATGCGCTGTAATGGAGCTGTTGCAAACTTTTGCGACAGGCTTATTAATAGTTGATTATGGGGTAATACCCAATAAAAATAACGATTAGCGCACTAAAAAATCACGAAATCCACTCCTAAACTCACAAAATGCTTTTAAACGCGGGACTGTAATGGCGGCCCGGGGCCGCGGTTTTCATTGGGTTCCCTATCTTCAATCAGCGCCATCTACACGAGGTGTTCTCGCAACACCACACAAGAAGAAGAAAAAGCATACTATTGCCATAAGAAAACCGCGGCCTCGGTCGCCATTACGGTCTCGCATTTAAAAGCATTTTGTGAGTTTAGGAGTGGATCTCTTGATTTTTTAGTGCGCTAATCGTCATTTTTACAGAATATTACCCCTTTATCAACTATTAATAAGCCTGTAGTAAAAGTTTGCAACAGCTCCATTATAAATTTTACTCTCGATCGTATAGCATTGACATCTTTCATGTGTATTTGGAAGTGCCATACTTTATTGGAGGATCTGATTATTCTTAATTTGTTACGACTCAACACCCCCCCCCCCTCCCAATCCTCATGGAGAGGATGAATGTTCACAGATTTTTAGTATGTATTACTAAATAGTGTGTTAATGTCTCCTCGTTTTGATAATTGACATTGACCTTCCGCTTGCTTTCCTCCAGTGGCGGTTCGTTCTATTTAGCAACTCTGTTTTCGTGCCATTTAAACCTATGCGAAAGAATCGATTTTTCTGGGATTCGGTGAATCTCCTGAAGACTGAGTATTTTACAGGTTTGAACAGAGAGAATCCGTTGTTGTCAAATTGCACGAGCCACCACTGCTTTCCTATCATAAAAAGAAGGTTTTAAAAATGGAGAAAGAGGCTTATTCTTCCTTTCTTCTTGCTAGAAAACAGTTGTTGTCGAATAATTGAATGATTCTTACGGCTCCCTCAATAAACAACTCCAGTCATAGGAGACCTCTTGAGCCTTGAGAGTTTCACTATAATGCAGTAATTCACGAAATTTATGAGCTAAGATTTTTTAGATTAAAAACGTTTTTCATGAAAAATGTTTTTAAGCTCTTCACTCTGAATCTCCCACGATTTCGTAACACTCAAGGCTGTCATTTACTGAACAACAAAATATCACATTGAATCGTTCAACATTGCTACTAAAGAGAGCCGGGCCCAGTATTTCATTTCTACCGTTCTCATCTAAAGGACTTAATTCCGAAAAAATAAAGAGCAAAAGAGAAAAAGCAAACGAAGCAAAAGATAGAGAGGCTCGCAAAGACCAACAACTTGATCCAATTTAAATTATAAATAGCATGTAAATTGTAGAACAAAGCTCGCGAATTTGAGGCCACTACTCATGACTTTGAAGGGGACAATAGACGATGCTAGGCAAAGGCATGATGGGCATAAATTCGTTCAGAGATGATTTTATTTTTTTTTTTATTATTATTATTTTTTTTTTTAAACCCTCCCCCACCCAAAAAAGGCTGTTATTTTGGAAACTAATTTTTCTTCAGAAAGCCATAGTTTCTTAATTTTCCAAGAAAAAGTTATTGTATCGAGAGCTATGTCTCCCAATTACGCAACGTATAAACGAAAATATAATGATAAAAATGTCAACACGCATGCAGAGTCTAGGTTTTTAATTTCTTCATTTATTCATCTTTCAATTAGATACCTCTAACCATTTATTTATTTATTTATCTATCTATTCACTTATTTATCCATTTATTTTCTTTAAACGGTCATTTTATCACATCCCTTTTAGCGTGATGTCCCGCCAAATGGAGACGATAAAAGAATTTACGAATTGAATTTACGGCCCGTAAATAAATAATAGGGCAAATAATAGGACAAATGCAATCTTACTTAACCTGTCTCATTTCAGTTGCATGCCATTTTTAAGGCTTTCAGAAGAAAATAATCCCCATTCGATATTTCTCATTCAATAAAACAAATAAACATCGACTTTTAATTGGTTGCATAGTGAAAGAATCAACTCGTTTGTGTGTTGATAATGAATTGGCAGAGGAACCATCTATGAGTGACAGATGTTTTAATTAGAATGGATAGGGTTTGCTCTTCACGTGACTATATCTTCCATCATAACAACTAATGAGGCTAAAGCAATTTTATGGAATTCAAATTCTCATAAGACTATAGCTATCCAATGGGGCAGTTGCAAGTGTCTGAAATGTTGTGTGTTTTGTAATGAAAATGAAAATACTTGATGAGCTGAAAACAAAGATGCCTTTAGTTTCTCTCTAAGTCCCATTGTTCCGGAGATGAGATTTTGGCCTCCAATACATTGTTTTAAATGGGAATTCCGCGTAGTGGCGTCACTAAGCTCACGATTTTTTACAACTTTCTACGTGTGTTTCTCCAAAACCGAGACACTTGGGAAAAAACCAAAGGCACTTTTGTTTTCAGCTCATCAATTACTTTAATTTTCTCCATTAAAACACACACAATTTTAAACCCTTGCAACTGCCTCATTCGTAGTATGAAAATTTGGAGATTAACCCTAATGGGCTGAATCGTTCCTGCGACAAACATTTTTTAAGAGAGGGATCTGAGGTCAGTAGATCGGGAGTAACGAGGCCGAAACTTCGTCAGAAAACAGTAAGCATTAGGTTTATTTTTCTGCACTGTTCCATTAATGACTTCATTGCACTGTAATGGGACCAAACAGTCGACAATTTTGGCTTCTTAATAGGAAATTTTAAAGTGAAGCCCCCCTTATCTAGCTACAACCTAAAAACTGGGAACTCAGATTTCTACAAAGTTAAGATTAACCTACATTTTTTATGACATGGTAGATATAATAGTAACCCTTGACGAAAAAATAAAAAGAAAAAATGAAAGAAACTTCAGTTAAATTAAGGAAAGTAAAGGGCTGTAATTTCTTGATAGCTTTCACGAGATCTGGGAAGAAATCGCCGAATGACCCCAAAGTTAAGTGAAAAAATTCGATCAGTGCAAACTCGACGCAGGGTTCATGTAGCCGTGTACTCCTTCCTTTGCTTTCTTTATTATTTTATTTCATTGCTAATGGTGTATTCTGGAGAAACACTTGTGTAAAATTCCGCAAAATCTTGCGTTTTGTGGACGTCATTTCACAACAGAAAGTCACAGCAGAAGTCAAATTCAAACAATGTGTTTTGGGTCAAAATCGCACCTCCGGAATCATGAGACCTATTCTTAAAAACCAAATGCATCTTTCTTTTCGGCTCACCGAGTTCTTTTATTTTCTTGATGCATTTTACTATCTCGCACATCCAAACTGCTTGTTCGCCGACGATGGAAGCCACCGATGCAGTACCCTAACCATGAAAATTGGTGCCCGTTTCGCAGGGTGAGGACGAAAAGAGAGACTCAACGGTGAAAGACAAAAATGAACAAATGAACAATGCACCTGATTGGCTGAAGCGCTCCGTACGCGCTCAAACGGATTTGATCAAACTGCAGGATTGCCCAACCTGGCACTTCCAAAATTCAAACCTATATACCACAGAATAATACAATCAGAACGGAAACTCCCATAAGAGCCAATGGAAGCAAGTTTGGAATTTATCGGCACCAATAGGCAACGCTGTGGTCTTATATCCCAACATGGCGGACGAGTGTGGTTTGTGTTGAAACTTATTTATTTCTATAAATTCTGGAAAGAAATCTTAAGTTTCCGGCCTCACTTTTATTCTAATGGCATTTCAGAATGAAAATTTCGCGGATCTCTGATGACTAATTACTCTGTGAATCATCCTTGTTAGCATAGAAAGAGTGACGAAATTAATATAGGAATCTCCCATTGTTACTGCCCTCGGCCACCATTACGCCCTCGAAAATAAAAGCGTTTATATGATTTTAAGAGTGGATTTCGGAAGTTTTTAGTGCTGCCATTGTTCTTTTTCGAAGTTTTTACAGCAGAATCGAATGTTGAATTGCTTACAGCAAAAAAGTGCAAGAGCCACATTGTTTGACGTCATGCGTTCCACCTCTCTTGAAAAATATCGAAATTCTGGGTATACGGAGAACTCTCTGAAATAAGATCTTTCTCACAGTCGGGTTTTCTTCATTTTCTAATTTCTTTGCCGGTGGCGTGTTTCCCATTTATTTGGTGATATTCTTCCTAAATTACTGTATAAATTATGTCGTTTCAATATAAATCGGAAGAAATGAAAAAAGAAAATACATCCCCGACTTTGAATAATATAATTTGCGGAGCCAATCGATCAGAGGCAGCTCGTGAACAATTATTGATTGCTATTTTTATCCTTTATGAATCTATGCAAAAGTATCGTGCGATTACGTAGAGATTCATTTGAGCCTCGCTTAAAAATAATTTTTTTCCATGTATTTAAATGGAGGATTTATATACAGAATATACATATGTATCGTCATTCACGAGCCGCTACTATACTTACGATATAACGCAGCGATTATTTTGTTTCATTTTAACAGCTTCGATTATTGAAACTATGAAATTGCTGCATATGACATAATTCTGAATTTTCAAACACTAAAATAACTTCCTGAAATAGTGAAGGAGGGAATAAAAAAATGGCCAACAGGCAGTGGCGTAGCCAGGGGGGACGTCCCGCCCCGGGCATCAAGTCTCGGGAGAGGGGGAATAATTTTCTGCAGCTAGGTAAAGAAAATATGAAAAAAGACTGGAGGAAAGGGGGAGGGGGAAAGGAGGAGGAAAATTGGAAGAAGGTTGACAGCCTTTTCTTCTATTCTTTTTAAATTTTAAGAAAATACATTATAGAAGCCATTATTGATGCCCTCCTCTACTTTTCAATTCGATACTTACTTCGATAGAAAAAGATGCCGTTAGGCCCTGATTTTGCAACGACCGATTTCTCTTGAAAATAGGAATATTGTTGGTCCCGCTTTTCGACGTTTTCCGAAAATTATGCCCCCTCCCCCAAAATTTTGAATACTTCATTTTGTTTCCAAAGCAAAAACCCTTGATATTAAGTCTAATTACTGTCTCAAATTCTCGAAAAATAAACCCCTTTCATAGCTCTGTCAGTTTATTTGTTGGTATGACAACATGTAGAGGAAGAAGTTGGAATTTAAATCTAAACATATAAAAATTGAGAAGGCGGGGTTAAAGTTCCTTACTCCCAAACTGACTCATTCGCGTCTTTGTTTCTATCTCTCTTTGTTGACTGTATTTCAATGCACTTCGTCAGTATAGGTTGTAACTTTCCTCCTAAATTGTTTGCTCATTTTGTCCGTAGGTGCTCATTTCCCTTTAATCTACAATTATATCTTAAATAGCAGCAGAAATTTATTATTCTGTAAAATTATTTAAGAGAAAATAGTAAATTCAATACACAAAACACTAGAAAAAGAGAAATGAAAATGGTATGAGGGTTGGGGGGGGGGGGGTGTTAAACCATTGTGTAATGCCTCGCTTGCAATTTTAAGGAGGGGGGAGTGGCGGCTCGTGAAATGCGATATATCGATGGCTACTCCATTTAAAACTATAGAAAAGTATCGATCGTCAGGGGGTGCAATTTGACCCCCGAGAAATCGAGTTTTAAATAGTTTTAAATGGAGAGGATATCGATATATCGCATTTCACGAGCCACCACTGGGGGGGGGGGGGGGTCAAAATTTAAAGGCCGGTCCCGGGGATCAAAATCTCTAGCTACCCCCTGCCAAGAGGCGAGGTATCAAAATTTTATCAAGTATGACGAAAATATTTAACCAAGAGGAGCCCACGATGGCCGATCAAAATTAGAGCTTGAGACATTTTATATCTTTAACACGCTTCAAACGACAACTGTGATGACAATGATCGCCAGCGTCGCGCGCCCGGGCCCGGCCGAACAGCCAAACGGCAATAGTGAGAGAAATAGAGGAAAAAGCTGGAAGAATTCGTTTGACAAAAGTCAAGTTGTTTACAGCCTCATGCAACGTAAGCAGCCACCGCACCGAGTCGCCGTGCACCCCCCTCCCCTCCTCCTCCTCTCGATTCCTCATTCATTCTCTGCACTGCCCGATACACAATGAAGAGCCCGGCTAAGTTCATCACAACGAAAGATTAGATGTGCTTGGCGGGTGGTATCAAGCATGTGACGCTTATTGCATATACAAAACGCCTGGCCATTGCGTATTGCATATCCAAAACGCCTGGCCAGGTATCTTTGTCCCCGCTAGTACCTTGACACCTAGTGACACCGGTGCCAAATGAAAGTCGTCTCTTATTGGTCACTTCTTGATAGAGTTACAGTATTATTAGATGAGATTCTGTCCTTGTTACTGCCCTCCAGTGGCGGCTCGTGACTGAAAAATTAGGTGTAGTTGTGGGCTGTGGCGGCTCGTGATATTTGGCAACCATGCAAGTTTTCCATTTAAACGTAGGTAAAATAATCGATTCTTGCGGAGGCTGGCAGCCTCCGAGAGAATCGATTGTTTTACATTGGTTAAATAGGAGGAGGACACGGTTGCCAAATTTCACGAGCCGCCACTGGTTGTGGGGGGCCTGGGAGGACGCTCCCAGTATAGGAGGGGGGTTTGGGGCAGTGGCGTAGCGTGCAATTTGGCAACGGTTCATGATTCCATTTAAACTCATGAAAAATATCGAACTATTGGGTTTCGCTAAACACCTTCACATTCGACCTTTTACAGGGGTTTTAAAATGTACACATTACAACGTTGCCAATTTGCACGCTACCCCACTGGTTTGGGGGTCCTCTCGCGGAAAGTTCTCGAAAATTTGACCAGCTTCAGATTTAATTTTAAGGTAGTTTTAACTATTTTATGACACGAAAGTTCTCCTGCGACAATATATTCTGTGATCTTTACAACTTCTTTTTCTTTTTTCCCCCTTTAATTTCTTCGAAATCCCAACCATTTTAATCAAAGCGACCATTATCTTTGAAAATTTGAAAAAAAAAAAAATTAAAAAAAACCTTGAAAAAGTAGGTGTAGTGCCACTACACTAACTACACCTGACGAGCCGCCACTGCTGCCCTCAGCCAAATTAGGGCAGAATTTCATCTAATAGCACAGAATAATACAATCAGAACGGAACTCTGTTGGATTTTGAAGCAAATTCATTTCGCGTCCGCCATGTTGGGATATAGGATGTTTACATCTGGATTCGCGCGTGAAAAAAAAAAAATATAAGGACATGATCCGCGAAATTTTCATTCTGAAAAGCCATTAGAATAAAAGTGAGGGCGGAAACTTAAGATTTCTTTCCAGAATTTACAGAAATAAATGAGTTTCAACACAAATCACACACGTCCGCCATGTTGGGATATAGGACCACAGAGTTCCTATTGGTGCCGTTAAATTCCAAACTTTCTTCCATTGGCTCTTATGGGGGTTTCCGTTCTGTTGTATTATTCTGTGCTAATAGTACGTAACTCTATCAAGAAGTGACCAATAAGAGACGACTTTCATTTGGCACCGGTGTCACTAGGTGTCAAGGTACCATTCGTCGGATGTGGATCACTACTCTGATGACTACTTAATTACTCTCTGAATCATCCTTAATATGTCAGCATAGAGAGAGTGCGACAAAATTAAAGATAGGAATCTCCCATTATTACTGCCCTCAGCCACCATTACACTCTCGCAATAAAAGCGTTTATTGAGTTCAGTAGTGGATTGATTTCAGAAGGTTTTAGTGCTGCCAGCGTTATTTTTGAAAGTTTTTACATCAGAGTCGACTATTTAATCGCTTATACATAGCAAAAGTGTGCAACAGCGGCCCATTGAAGGGGGGATATAGGGTTTAAATGCCGAAAAGACAAGGGCGGGGGTTTCACACTCTTGAAACCGAAACTTTTTACATAATTTCTATGATGAAGGGAAATGAATATTTTCAACTTGTAATGGGGAAAAGCGAAGGACCAGAAAAAAACGCCATTCTCATCAGTGGCGGCTCGTGCAATTTGGCAACAATGTTTTCCCCTCCCTTTGATTCTGTATGAAACTATCGATTCGATAGTGAAGCAGCGCTTCACCTGCAATCGATTGTTTTTCATACATTCAAATGGAGGGAAAAAATTGTTGCCAAATTGCACGCAGCCGCCACTGATTCTCATTTGAGCCTTACGTCGCGTCCGTGACACATTTAATTTTCCCCGTAACAATTTTTTATTAGATAAGTTTTAATTCTCAATTTTTTCCCAAAAGGGGGAAAAAATGTAGTCAAAACCATTTTTTAAGTAGATTCCTTTAATAAAAATAGAAATCATAATAGGGGGAGGGGGGGGAGGAAAGAACCGGAAGCATAACATTGTTAAAAAAAAAACGGGAGCGCCACCATCCAGGGGTTGGGGGGGGGGGGGGGGAGAGAAGAAAGAAGAAAAATAATTTTAAGAAGAAATCTCAAGCATTGCCAATCTGTTAATTTTTAAAT
>VMOF01000379.1:50419219-50455203 GCA_011764245.1 Trialeurodes vaporariorum
AGAAGGATAGAAACAGGGGCTGAAGTCACGTGATAGCCTCAAGCCCCAATTTTCTAATTATGATTTATATGACGAGAGAGAGAAAAGGAGAGAGAGAGAGAGAGAGGGGAGAGAGAGAGAGAGAGAGAGAGAGGCAGACTAACTCCTGGTTACGGCTAAGGTGCTCTAGCTGGCGCTTGTTGAAACCGCAGTGATTCCCAACTCGCTCCGAGTCGCGGTCTACTTTTTGAAATCAATTGTAGGGACCCTACCAACACTTTCTCACATCAAATTTAATCTGGGCGTCTAGACGAGACCCCTAGACACCCCTTTAATATTCTGGGGGAAACCCCCAGACCCCCCTTTAATATCTTGGGGGAGACCTCCAGCCCCCCTTTGATATTCTGGGGGAGACCTCCAGACCCCCCTTTGATATTTTTATCCAAATCTAAAGATCCATTTTAGAAATATTTATATTTTTCCCTTTTTTGACCCATTTTCCTTTTGGGTTTTAATGGAAACCATTTTTCATCCACAACAAACCTAAAAAAAAAAAAAAAAAAAAAAAAAAAAAAAAAAAATTCCTCTGGGGAATGTTGAAACTTGAAAGCATAATCTCTGCGAAATTTGGATGAATATGGATCAATAATTACTTAAAAAAGTTATGCCATGTTTCACGTTTTATGGGTACGGACGGACGGACAGACAGACGCCACAGAAAGTTTGTGCATTTACACCTCCAAGCCACATATGGTTAAATAATATTGACACTCCATGGATGAGTATTCTTTGGGATAGTATTAAGCATGATGAGAGCCAATTATTTTGTAACTATCATGATTTAGTTAGTCGTAGAGGGCCAAGTATCGAAACAAAATATCTTGAAAATCTCTGCGCCATTGCAATACATTCTCTATTTTTAATTTTGTTAATAGTGAGAGAGTAAAAATCGTCAACCTACGAAATCTCCGAAATGTGATCACAGCGTTAAAATCTCTCTTGAAGCCGATCTATAAACCACACATGATGTATAAGCGTATATCATTAACCCTTTAATACCTGGGGGCCGATCATTTACTTTATCGTTAAACCGATCGTTAAAACTGTCTACGAGTGATGCTATTGGTGGAAAATTGTAAAACTTGGCTGTTGCTATGGTAACCTTCGTTAAGAGTCTCGTTTTTTAAAGGCTATTCATGAGTTACCTTTAAAAACGGACACTATAACGATTGTTACCATAGCAACGGCTAAGTTTTACAATATTCGACCAATAGAATCACTCATACACAGTCTTAACGATCGATTTAACGATGAAGTAAATGATCGGCTTGCTGGTGTAGATTCATTTCAATGTAAGTGCATCCAAATAATATAGAAACGGACACTATAACGATGGTTACCATGGCAACAGCCAAGTTTTACAATTTTCGACCAATAGAATCACTCATAGACAGTCCTATCGATCGGTTTAACGATGAAGTAAATGATCGGCCCTCAGACTAGTTTTTCTAGTAGACCGATTTCCGCCGTGAATTTCTGGCAGATGGCGTCACTCAAAGCTATAATAATGGGCTTCTAGCAAACTTTTGCTATAGGGGATTGGAATGTTGATTCTTGCATTATAACCTATAAAAATGACGATGAGTCCCCTAAAAAATCGAAAAGTTCACTCTCACAATCAGAACAGGGCTTATTAATGGCGGAGAGACGCAGGTATCAAGGGAGATTCCTATCTAAATTGCGGCATAACTCATTTGTTTCCGTGGAAAAAGTGACAGATTAGACAAGAATCTCCCATGATGCCTATGCGTTGAACCGCCATTACGATCTTGTCGTTAAAGCAGTTATTTGAGTTTATCACTAAATGTTAGACTTTCTTACTGTGGTTTTCGTTATTTTTGTGGTCTTTACATTATAGATTGGACTACTTATTTCTTATAGCAAAAGTTTGCATGAGCTCCATTAGTAAAATACCCTTAAATATGGTTATATGACAATTTTTAAGATTCTAACGTTATTTTAAGGTTTCAATTTTGTTTAATATCTATTTCTTGGCAACCACTATCAACTACTTTTTTAACGGACCATCTCTCATAAGTCATAACCCATTCAGATCTTCTCTCAAATCCATTTCCCCAAAATCCCAAGCAAGTATGTAGATGCTCTTGATTAAGTATAAATAATAAAAAAGGGGGACAAACCGAGCATCGTAGCTTCTCAGGGTGGGGTATTTAAAACACTCTGAACAAGTTTATACTTGCTCACAATTAAATTATCACATGCTCATGAATTCATGTGCGCGGCGGTTTTTGGTTTTAAATATTCTCAGTTAAATCATTTGGCCGATACGCATCTCTGCGTTGTGAAATGAAGTATTGTCTCTTTCCCTTTCTCTTACACAATAGCTCAACGAGAAATGCGCTATCTCTCTCTTTTCGCCATTCAAACACGTATGTTAGAAAAGGGTGGAGAAGGGGCCAACACCCCTCGTTCTATCCTTTTTCAATTTATACATGTAAACGGGAAATGAGAGAGATAGAAGAAATCCTGGTTATGAGAGATAGTGAGAGAGAGAGGGGGAAAGAGAGAAAGAGAGGGACAGAGAGGGATCATGGGACTGCCTCAATCGAAAGAGAGGAGAAACGAGATAGTAAGAGAGAGAGAGCTAGAGAGACAGAGAGAGGGAGAGGGAAAAGAGAGAGAGAGAGAGAGAGAGAGAGAGAGAGAGAGAGAGAGAGAGAGAGAGAGAGAGAGAGAGAGAGAGGAGAGAGAGGGGAGAGAAGAGAGGAGAAAGAGGGAGAAGAGGGGAGAGAAAGAGAGGGAGAGAAAAGAGAGAGAAGAGAGAGAAAGAGAGAAAGGAAGAGAGAGAGAAAGAGAGAGAGAGAAAGAGAGAGACAGACAGAGAGAGAGAGAGAGAGAGAGAAAGAGAGAGACAGACAGAGAGAGATAGAGAGAGAGAGAGAGAGAGAGAGACATCCGAAGATTACCCTCAAAAGCCGTGAGGGATTGTATAACAAATCTTTTGTAAAGAGACAGTCGCATTGGTCTAATACTTAGTTTTTGTTTTTTTTTTGTTTTTCTTTTTTTTAATAAAAGAAAATGAAAGTATTTGATGCCCCACTAATCCTCTTTATTGGCATTACTCTTTGAAACTCCAAAATGAGACCGATTTTGGCCGTGAAAATGCTGTATGCACAAATTTGAGGGGGGTTATTGCAGTCTTTTCGAGTTACAGTCTTGCAAAGTTTCCGAAAAACAAATTGAAAACTTGTCATAACTCCCTCGTGAATTGTTCTGAATGCTCGTAAATAGGTACTCTAATGTAGTTTTATGCGTCCTTTCCGATTTTGGCCCTGAAAATGCTGTATGCAAACATTTGAGGGGGGTTTCGGAGGTTTTTCTTGATTTGTCTCACTTTTTTTGCCAAATTATGTTAAAACATGCGTCCAGATTCATCAAACCCAAAAACGATTAGCATCATTCAAAATCTCGTAAAAAATATGGATTTTTGGTTCTTAAAAGTTTTTCCTTTTCGCAAACCGTTTCCGAGAAAATCGTCCCTGAAGTTGCAGAGGTCGGCCAAGAATTGACAAAATCAAAGAAAAAGGCGATTATTGGCCGACCTCTGGAACTTCAGGAGCGATTTTCTCGGAAATGAATTGCAAAACGGAAAACTTTTAGGACCGAAAATGCATATTTTTTTACGGGCTTTTGAATGAAGTTAATCGTTTTTGGGTTTGATGAATTCGGAAGCATGTTTTAACATAATTTGGCCAAAAATAGTGAGAAAAATCAAGAAAAACCCCCAAAACCCCCCTCAAATTTGTGCATACAGCGTTTTCATGGTCAAAATCGGCAAAAGCGCCTAAAATTACATCAGAACACTTATTAACGAGCATTAAGAAAAATTCACGAGGGAGTTATGACAATTTTTCAATTTGAAATTCGGAAACTTTGCAACACTGTAACTCGAAAAGACTACAATTTCGGACCCATGTTTATAGGAACAAAAAGTCTTATTTTTCCCTCTAAAACACGTCCTGAAAATTACTGTATTACTGTACTGTATACTGTATACAGTAATTTTAATGGACAAAAAGACTCAAAATTGTCATTGGTAGTTATTTTTAATTTTTTGAAACGACCTCATATAATGGGTCTGTTGCAAACTTTTACTACAACGATAAAGAGTGTTTCATCATAGGTAAAATCGCTCGAAAAGTCCATTGGTGGCATCAGAAATTTATGAAATGCGTTAATAAACTCACAAGAAACGTTTAATGAAATCCAAGATGGGGGTAAAATATCGAGAAATCTGTATGCATGCACCTTTAACATCCAAGGATTGCCAACGTCGACAACCTCACAGCTTCAGAGGTTATGTGTTTATTTACGTTGTGATTGCGGGTGTGATCGATATTGTGAGATTGATGGCTATCCTTGGATGTTCGTGGCGCATGCATACAGTTTGCTCGATATTTTACCGCCATCTTGGATTTCATTAAATGTCTCTCGTGAGTTTCATACTGCATTTTATGACTTTCTGGTGCAACCAATGGACTTTTCACGCGATTTTACATGAGATCGAACACTCTATAGCGCTGTAGTATAAGTTTGCGACAGACCCATTGACCAATATATGCCTTAAAACCTTACCCTTATTTTACTTCTGAAGGATGTTTGACCTCTTTTGATAATTTTGACTTTTTCAAGGAGGAAAAAATCAAGTTTTTGAAAATGTGACTCTTAATAATTGTTACCACACATTCAATTGTAAGAATAGTGACGTCACAGTGCCCATTGAGATGGACATCTAATTTACAAAGAAATATTTGAGACCTGTAAATGATCGATAAGAGGGGTTTCATGACATCATTGGGTAAGATATAGCCTCAACTTCGATAATGATTTTACACAATTTACTCTGAGTGGTGCCACTATATGTATAGACATATCTTCTAGATGTCCATTGACTTGAATATTGTGATATTGGGACCCTCCTATAGTTCTAAAATAGCATATGAAGTAGATGTCTATTGAGATGAACATGATAACGGAGCGGATTATAATATGCAATTCTCGTTCCGGGCCGTCTTCCTCGGAACCTGTGCTAAATTACGAGGGCTTTAAACCTTTCCGAATCGATTAAGCAGAATTGTCTTAGTAGACTTAGTTGAATGATATGTTGAACGCGTTGAAGGCGAGTTTGTTCAAAACTATGCAGTACCTAATTGTAAAGTGAAAAGTGTAAAGGGGTTCATTCAAAATCGGCATTTTTCGCCCACTGCTTGTTTTTGACGAAACTTTGGGTATCGATTGGGTTTACTATTAGTAGTAGATCCTGAAATTTTCGCGACCTAAAACCAATTTTTAGAGGGGGGGTGGGGGGGGGGTCAAAGTTGAAACCTTCAAACTCGAATATCTCGCTAACGAATAAAGATTTTGAAATGTGGTTTGTGCGAAAAAACGCAAATTAAAATTTCCTTTCTTTTGACTCCCCACATGTTCCACAAAATTTTGAAATTACACTTGCAATTTGCAATTTTTTTATTTTCAGGCTCAAAATTTTTTACAAATTTTGAAATTCTGAAAAAACGCATTCTTCGATTTTGATCTATACAAGATATGTTATTCTCTAGAAAATTTGCTACAATTTAGTCTAAACCGCATGTTGGGGAAACTTTTAGTTTCTGAGTTATGAATTTTTAAAGTGTCAAAAATCGCTATTTTAGCGTTCTCAGCGACAGCGACGAAACTTGAAAAAAGAATTTCTCCGCTTCTAATCAACAAAACTTGATGAAAATTGAGATTTAGGGGTTTCGAATGTCGTAGAATTCAATTCTTCTATCAGATTTGAAGAATTGAATTCTACGACATTCGAAACCCCTAAATCTCAATTTTCATCAAGTTTTGTTGATTAGAAGCGGAGAAATTCTTTTTTCAAGTTTCGTCGCTGTCGCTGAGAACGCTAAAATAGCGATTTTTGACACTTTAAAAATTCATAACTCAGAAACTAAAAGTTTCCCCAACATGCGGTTTAGACTAAATTGTAGCAAATTTTCTAGAGAATAACATATCTTGTATAGATCAAAATCGAAGAATGCGTTTTTTCAGAATTTCAAAATTTGTAAAAAATTTTGAGCCTGAAAATAAAAAAATTGCAAATTGCAAGTGTAATTTCAAAATTTTGTGGAACATGTGGGTGGTCAAAAGAAAGGAAATTTTAATTTGCGTTTTTTCGCACAAACCACATTTCAAAATCTTTATTCGTTAGCGAGATATTCGAGTTTGAAGGTTTCAACTTTGACCCCCCCCCCCCCCCCCCCCCTCTAAAAATTGGTTTTAGGTCGCGAAAATTTCAGGATCTACTACTAATAGTAAACCCAATCGATACCCAAAGTTTCGTCAAAAACAAGCAGTGGGCGAAAAATGCCGATTTTGAATGAACCCCTTTCAATGAAGCCGAAAACAATAAGGTGGTCTCCGGCAGGGTGTGTGCTTAGATTATTTTCGGCCGTAAAGAAATTAAATCGTATACAAATTTTTTAGGGCACGTTTTTCCTCAAAAGTCGTACAAAAATTTGATGTTTAAAAGTTATTAAATCAGTTGCTCAGGCTGTACTAATTATATTTAAAATTAATGTACTTATTGTACTTTGTATGATGAAAATGGCAGTTTCCCGTGTATCTAAAGTTGCCCGCACGCACGTTATTATCTTACATTGGGACTCTAGTTTACTGATTGAATGTGTACTGTTCAAGTGTTCAACCCAGTTGTAATGTGTCTTCTAAAGAATACACGAAAAAAATTGAAACGTTTATTGTATCGAAATCGGTGTGTCTATATTTGTATAGTATATTCGTTCTATATAAAATTAACTCAAATGTGTAACATGAAAAAACGTCTGTTACGATTTTTTTTTTTTTTTTTTTTTTTTTACACGCCGTATTGACTTCCTGTCTTAAGTTTGGGTGTCCAGATTTGCGCACATCACCTCTTTGCGCATACATCAATTTCTGCCGACGTCCGTGGATTATGCGTTGACTGGAACCTTAGGAGGTGGAACTGGTGGAAGAGGAACAGCAGGGGGGGGGGGGGGAGAAGGTCAGTTGGCGGGACACGCACCGGGTTTACCGGTTGCACCGGGTAGACCGGGTATACCGGGTAGACCGGTGTGACCGAGCAGACCGGGTGGACCGGGCGGACCGGGTGGACCGGGCATACCGGGTACACCGGGCATACCGGGTGCACCGGCTGGACCGGTTGGGCAAGCAGAAGGACAATTTTCAGGCTGCTTAGGCGGGTTGCTGTTCGCGGATGCAGTGTCCATGATGATGCAAAGAGCGACGACGAGACAGATAGCGAATAACCCCAAAGTCTTCATTTTAAACGTCATTTGTACAGCCCTGCAAAAAAGAAATAACTTCATTAGGTTAATAGGAATTTTTTTAAAAGGTTTGAAAGACAGTAGTCAAAAAAACGTTCAAGACCAACATTGCTCTTGACCCCAGTTTGCGAATCCTTGCTTCTGATTGGTCGAGACTTTCCGGAACTTTCAAGAACCATAATCATCTGTCCGTCCCGATTATTAGTTGGGTCGATAAGACGATTGTCGTAAAACCATTTTAAGTCGATTTTGAGAAGGATTCAAATTGGTATCCTTCCATTCTTTCGCGGTGGCAAGACCAGGAGTGGCTAATGCAATCCAGCAACCGTACTTTCTTGTCATAGAAACAAGAGTAAAAAATTGATTCTAGGTAGGGTATATAGCCTTACCAAGATCTTGCATTTTAAATGAAGAACATCCGATGTTGCCAAATTTCTTGATCCGCCACTGGGCAAGACACTTTGCCAAATTCAACTTGGTCAAGTGCATAAAATAAATTTAGTCCAAAACTTGATCAACTGATCAATTTAATAACGCTGGATTTCGTACATTTAAACCCTTGAAAACTATCGATTTGAGGGAACGCACCGGCTTAAGTTTGACCTTTTACGTGCGTTTAAAGGACCAAATGCCGCGTTGCCAGACGACAATTTCTGAATTCCGTCCTGAGGTCTCAAAATTATCCGGATTCCGTTCCGTAGAAACAGGTTAAAAAATGTATAGATCCAAACCCTAAAATTTGTGTAGCATTGCATCAAAATAAACAGGAGATTGTAATAAATATTGGAGAAAAAAAAAAATGTCAAAAATTCAGGATTTTATTTCTTTAAAAAGAGGCATTAAAATTTTCCTCGACACAGGCTTATCTTTCAACACCATTTTTCAAGCATTTTACTGGTGGGGGGGGGGGGATAATGCGGGTTTAACATTCAAAGTGATAAAAAAATGAATGTCCGACAAGTTCTATAAATAATGATTTTACATCATAAAAATGCTGACTCAACCATGGACGTACTTAAATGAGCATTTTTAAATGTTGAATCAGCATTTTCATAATGTAAAATTAGCATTTAGAACTCGTTGGACATTTTTTTTAACATTTCAAATGTCAGCAATTTGTTTTCAGTGTTAAGGAATCAAACTTTAAGTATTAACACATCAAAATGGAGTAAAATTCTCAATCAGCTCCTTACATATTTTCTCGTCACTGCCTCCCGTTGAATCGACCAGGATACCACGTATGCAAGAAAAACCCGGTGCGCCATACATAAATTAGCCATTTTTTGGGATCATTTCCTTTAATTCCGTTCGTACCTTATCGGGATGAAATTTCAATCCAAAATTCAGCTGGGAAAGTTAACGTTCTTCAAATTCGACTCACTTCAATTTTTACGTCAAACCGACCGTTTCGGAGGAAAATGCGTGAAAAGAGGGATACGGGATCGGACGCCGCTACAAGGATCCCCTAAAGCCGGGTCCACACCTGAGCATTTCGGCGCACCGCACGGCGCATGAGCATGTGCCCACATGCTCATGCGGTGTAGATTTGGCGGAGATTTTTTTTATTTCGACGAACAGGCCGAACCAATAAATGGCGCACGAACACCGCACACTGGACGGTTCCTATCTCGCCAGCGGGACAAAATCGAAAAATGAAACTTATGGAAAGGAAGTATATAGGGGAATCGATCCTCTATAGAATAGAGACTAAGGATCAGGTATAAATAGTTTCATACTGACTTACTTTTTATGAGTACTGGACCTGAAAAGTGTCATAAATAAAAATGTACTCCTTTCAATGATTTTTTTGTCATATTTCATCACGCTCTGCAGGGCTCTGAAACGTACCCACGTCAAAGCTGTATTTTTTTCTTGATTCTAGACACAAAGAGCTATAAAAAGATCCATCAATTAATTTTGTTGACGTAATTTTTGATGGGAGTAAATTATTTTTTTTTTTTTTTGAGGGCCCTCTAAACTACAAGTTTATAATTTTCATTGGAGTGCCAAAAAAAAGCCCCATGAGACCCCACTATGATTTTTGCGCTAAAGTGTGGGCAATTAGGTAGGTAACACGCCCACAATTTTTTTCGACCCGACAGACACCGTAAGTATGTTTTTTTTTGCTTTATGTGCGCCTTTACCGCGCCGCTCTATGTGGTATTTGACCAAAAAAGTTGGCATAAACTGTTTCAATCATCCAAATGATTTGAAATTTGGTGTACGGGGGCATTTTCAGTGCTAAATCCGAATTTTGCGTCAATTTGTCAAAATTCGAAAATCCAAGATGGCTGCCGACAAACTTTACAAACATGTCGGCAGCCATCTTGGATTTTCGAATTTAGGAAAATTTATGCAAAATTTGGATTGAACGTAAAAAAGTACCTCCGTACACCAAATTTTAAATCATTTGGATGATTGAAACAGTTTATGCCAACTTTTTTGGTCAAATACCACATAGAGCGGCGCGGTAAAGGCGCACATAAAGCGAAAAAAAACATACTTACGGTGTCTGTCGGGTCGAAAAAAATTGTGGGCGTGTTACCTACCTAATTGCCCACACTTTAGCGCAAAAATCATAGTGGGGTCTCATGGGGCTTTTTTTTGGCACTCCAATGAAAATTATAAACTTGTAGTTTAGAGGGCCCTCAAAAAAAAAAAAAAATAATTTACTCCCATCAAAAATTACGTCAACAAAATTAATTGATGGATCTTTTTATAGCTCTTTGTGTCTAGAATCAAGAAAAAAATACAGCTTTGACGTGGGTACGTTTCAGAGCCCTGCAGAGCGTGATGAAATATGACAAAAAAATCATTGAAAGGAGTACATTTTTATTTATGACACTTTTCAGGTCCAGTACTCATAAAAAGTAAGTCAGTATGAAACTATTTATGCCCGATCCTTAGTCTCTATTCTATATATGATCGATTCCCCTATATACTTCCAAATTTCCGTAAGTTTCATTTTTCGATTTTTGTCCCGCTGGCGAGATAGGAACTGACCAGTGTGCACTGCCTTGGTCTGTTTGCCCGTGCCCAAGAAACGTTTGGCCGTATATAAACAGGCCACGCGCTACTGAATGCATCCACACCTACGTTCGCGCCGCACGGAATTTCCTTTGACTCGGGTCACAAAAACCGCCTCCATGAGCGAGCACGGCCGAACAGTCCGCACCGCACAATGTATGGCTCATTCGGTGTGGCGCGACGTCCACATGGGCGCGCATTCGGGCGAATACTGTACGGTACGCCGCCGCGCCGCCGTGCGGCGCGGCGCGGCGAAATGCTGAGGTGTGGACTGGAGTCCCTTGATGGAAATATTGTATAGGGAGTACCGACACGACGCTTTGTGCAGTTTGCCAGGAGTCGATTTAGTCGACTGCCTGAACGAATTCGAAGGTTAAGTTCAACAGTGGACCAGTGGTGGACTGGCGGATTTTCCGGCATTCCGGTCCGTTCCCATACGTTCCTCTACGAATCGACTCCTTTCGTGTGGAGCCTTCGATGTCGTCGACTCCTGCTCGACTCCGTGAGAGCCTAAAACCAACGACCAATCACAACTCGTTGAGCTCGTGTCGGTACTCCCAATACAATATTTCCATCAAGGGACTCGGACTCTAGTGTGGACCCGGCTTAAGAATGCACGGGGTCGCCCGCCAACTCCACGTGGTTCGCGAGGAGGAGATCCGAACCCCGACGTCACAGCTCGGCTCATGCTCGATTCCCGCCAAAAAGCTCCATTTCAAACGGGGCAAAATTTTAGAGCTTTATGACTCCGCAACGGAGTAATTTAGAAGAAAAAGGAAAAAACACGATTTCCTCATTTTTGCGACGCAGATTTGATTTTTAAAGTCAAAACACCGAAATTCCGACCCTTTCAACATCCCCATTCTGGAGCGAAAGCAATTGCAGAAAAAGGTAATGTTACTAAAAAATCAAAACACCTAGAGGTTCATAATTATTTTGTCCGTAAAAACGTAGCCAACAGAACCGATCAAATAAGTTCTTCGGATAACATTGCAGACATATTCACAAAACCATTGGGTTCTCAAAATGTCTCTAAATGTCGAACTAATCTCAATCTAGCATAAATATTCTCAGTAATTTGAATGAGCCCTTTCATTTTTTTTTCCTATGTCTCAGCAAGCATTTCTTTCTAAAAAAAAAAGAAAAAAAAAAAAAAAACCTTGTTTATGTGTCAATTTTAATCTATTTAGGTTTGTAGTCTCTTTCAAACAACACTTCTAAGCAATGCGAAAGTCCAGGCAATATTCTCCCGAACTTTCGAGGAGGCGAATGTTATGTATTTGTGAATTTTTTTTCTCTGTTTTTTTTTCCATGTGAAATACTGTTTTATTTTTAATCAATTCACTATGTGATCTTCAGGCGAGGAATCCTGAAACCCTTATATTCTTCGTGTTCCAACATTTTCTAGTAATTTAGTTGTATTTTTTAGTAATTTAGTTGTTGAGTTTTTTTCCTTTTTTTTCTTCTCAAAATATTTCTTCAAAGGTTAAAGTGCCGAATGGTCTAAAGAACAGACATATATTTGTTAATAGATTTTCTAAGGAGATTAATAGATTAATATGTAGGATCATTTTAGAAGTCATTCAAGTACCTCTCTTTGATCAAATTATATATTTTTTTTTTTTTTTTTTTTTTTTTTTTGTGAAGAAAACAAAATGAGGATTTGTTTGTCCTGACAGAGTAGCTAACTGTCGAGATCTACAAATTCTTTTTTTCCCAATTTTTTTTTTCTCATCTGAGTTAGACATAGTATCGTCAACCTGCTGTTTCTTATTCTTACAAAGTTGTCTCTAATGCTCTTGGATTTATCATAAGGATTATTTTTTTTTTATGTTAGATTAAATCAGACATGTAGTTGGTTTTATTTTGCTCATAGTATTTTTTTCTCTCTTGTGAATCATACTCCGTTGAACCAAGGAGCCGTGTTGAGTCGATGGTTCATCGGTAGATCATCGATGATAAAAAAGTAGTCTCATATACCGGGTGTCCGGTAAGTCCCGGAACGGCTGCGCCATTTCTTTATTTACGCAGATAAAAAAACCAAACTTTGGGAATGTTCCTCGATAAATAAAAACTACTTTTGGGGGGGGTCAAAATTTTGGTCGCCCCTCCCGGGGGGGGCGGGGGCGCCCCTAACTTTTTTTTTTCAAATGGCAACCCCTATCTTGTGATACCTCATTCTAAAGAGGGTAAAAAACTGAGCATTTTGGCGCAAACCGCATGTCGATATCTCTTTTAGTATTCGAGATATCGAACTTCAAAATCTATGGAAACCCATTTTAAAAAAATCATAACTCTCGCTAAAATCAGAAAGTCGCTATTTAAAAAACTAGGGGTCTAAACTACTCTACGTAACAAGCTCTTTCCAGGGAAAAACACCTCTGCCCAAAAAAAAAAACTTACAGTTATTGTTTTTTCCCCCGCCATTTAAAAAAAAAAAAAAAACAACAAAAACAATAACTGTAAGTTGATTTTTTTGGGCAGAGGTGTTTTTCCCTGGAAAGAGCTTGTTACGTAGAGTAGTTTAGACCCCTAGTTTTTTAAATAGCGACTTTCTGAATAAGAGTTATGATTTTTTTAAAATGGGTTTCCATAGATTTTGAAGTTCGATATCTCGAATACTAAAAGAGATATCGACATGCGGTTTGCGCCAAAATGCTCAGTTTTTTACCCTCTTTAGAATGAGGTATCACAAGATAGGGGTTGCCATTTGAAAAAAAAAAAAGTTAGGGGCGCCCCCACCCCCCCGGGAGGGGCGACCAAAATTTTGACCCCCCCCCCCCCCCAAAAGTAGTTTTTATTTATCGAGGAACATTCCCAAAGTTTGGTTTTTTTATCTGCGTAAATAAAGAAATGGCGCAGCCGTTCCGGGACTTAACGGACACCCTGTATGTAATCTTTGCTTAGGCCTAAATATTAACTTCGTTCGCCATGGTCGGCATGGCACTTAGCTTTTGATCTCTCGCCTGGAAATAATTGTTTTGTATATCTGTGATAATCGTGCTTAAGTTGTTTTAAGTATCTTCATTATAGTCATCGTCTAATCCAGTAATTAAGTGTTCCTATAGTTCTTCTATTTTAACCTAATTTAACAATTATGCAAGCACTTACTTGTTAAAGCAGACCTTTTTTTAGAGTTGAAATTTGCTATAGGCGATTTTCAGTGTACACTGTACAATATTGAGGGCTTGGAGAACACAGATCACAGATTGACCACAAAGGACCACAGTTTGGCGTTGTTTGAGTTTATTGTGCTTATCTCTGCCCGAGTCGTATTATGTCGTTTATCTTCGGACTATTATCTTTTTTTTCAAAACACTTGAGCCTTCATTAGCTCATTTCGCTCATCCTGCGGAAACCACTTCCTTGAATAAACATTGTACCCAAAGATTTGATAAAGGATCACTTTTGCGGATGAAGAGTGAGAATGGTCATCATGGCTGCCAGATATATACCGATAAAAATTTAAAAATCCATCTGTTTGGCTCTGAATTGACAAATGTGTAGGAAAAAAATATAATCCGTCGTAATATAATATGACTACTTTCCGTAGTTCTAAAGAAAGAGGTTGATCCAGCTCCCATAAGGAATGGGCTATCGGCAAAAAAATTTCATATTTTCAGAGTCGATAGAACTCGTCAAGACGCGTTCAACGATGGTCAGTTTTTTAATTTTGGTCAACTGGTAAGGGGGGGAGGGGGGTCCAAAGTCAAAACCTTCAAAGTCCCATAACTTTCGCCCAAATCAATATTTTCACTTGTACTTTGCGCCAAAAGATTTGTTTTAAAAAGAGCTTTTGATTGATGTGTATGAAAATTAAATTATACAAATTTTAAACCAATTTTTTTCAATTTTTACAATTTTTCCAACTTAAAATGTTTGGTTTTTTGAGCCTGAAAAATACGCGCAACGGGTTGAGGAGAATAAAAAACTATGGAAATAAAAGTCAAAGCTATGCTCTTTTGAATGGTTTAAACCGCGATCCGGAGAAATGCTCCGTTCAAAAGTTATAAGCGCCTAAAGTTGCGCACCTCCGAAATCACGGTGCGTTCAGTGCATGTTTTCAATGGCGCGTACCGATCTCGGGTGAGCGAGGGTGACGCGCGCCATTGAAAACATGCACTGAACGCACCGTGATTTCGGAGGTGCGCAACTTTAGGCGCTTATAACTTTTGAACGGAGCATTTCTCCGGATCGCGGTTTAAACCATTCAAAAGAGCATAGCTTTGACTTTTATTTCCATAGTTTTTTATTCTCCTCAACCCGTTGCGCGTATTTTTCAGGCTCAAAAAACCAAACATTTTAAGTTGGAAAAATTGTAAAAATTGAAAAAAATTGGTTTAAAATTTGTATAATTTAATTTTCATACACATCAATCAAAAGCTCTTTTTAAAACAAATCTTTTGGCGCAAAGTACAAGTGAAAATATTGATTTGGGCGAAAGTTATGGGACTTTGAAGGTTTTGACTTTGGACCCCCCTCCCCCCCTTACCAGTTGACCAAAATTAAAAAACTGACCATCGTTGAACGCGTCTTGACGAGTTCTATCGACTCTGAAAATATGAAATTTTTTTTGCCGATAGCCCATTCCTTATGGGAGCTGGATCAACCTCTTTCTACCACATATCATTCAATTCGACGAGAAACTAAAACAATTTCTCTCGTAACCCGACATTCTTGATGGCAAAGAAAATTGCTGCTTCATTTTCGTTTGATTTATTGAATTAAAGTATGAGCAAATGCATCTAGACGTATCCAAGAGTTTTTCTTTGATCATCTAACTATACATTTGTATCAGAAAAGGATGTATGGAGAGGAAACTACGACGAGCGTGGAACTACTACGTGATTTTATTCCCCTAATTTTGTCGTAGAATGAATGAATCCCCGTAATCAGGCAACCGTGTTAACAGTAGTACATCGTGATGAATGATGATGCCATTTGTTTTTCATTTTATCATCAAGTGACTAAAGGATATGGAAGTGGTATTTAGATACTATCGATGGTCGTTTATTAACCCCTCCCCCTCAAGACTTGCGGGCCAATCATTCAGTTTTTCTTTAAAATCAATCGTTAAAATTGTCGATCGGGGATACCATTGGTCGAACATCGTAAGACTTAGCTGATGCTATGGTCACCGTCTTTAACTCCACTAACAGTATAGAAATCAGCATTGCGCCTTTCGTAAAACTTTGACTCAAATTTTTCATGGAGAATATTTTTTTTAATTTTTAAGGTTGCAGTTTTATCAGGACATAATTTTTTCCCGTCTCAAATTCATGCCCCAGTTTAGTTTTCTCCTTTGATTTTAACTGTCAATTGTTGACAGGAAAGTCTCGTCTTCTACCATACTAAATCGTATTTGCCCCTAACAAAGCATTTCTTTCTTCAACTCGCATACATATTCACCAGAACCAATTAATCAACTTTAGGGAGGGGGAGGGGTTTAAATCAGAGGTGGGCAAGGTAAATGGTAATCGCTTCCTCACTTCTGGGTTGATGTTCAAACCTCTTAAATATGGGTGGGGGGGAGTTTTTAGGGGTGCCGAATTCTATGTAACTAATCGTGTTTTAATGAATTACATATCGATTGTATATTGATTCGAATTACATCATAAGTTCAATGAAATCGGAGCATGCACCTGATTAAGGCTGAAATCCACCTCGATTACTTTTGAAAAGTGATCGATGAAGAAATCGAGAAACCCAGTTTGTCAAAGATTATAGATCAGAACATAATGCCGTCCAAGGTCAGACTCCCCCCCTCACAAGCTGCCTCTGAAAGTATAACTTTATTATTAGTCTCAAATAAGTTAAATCATTTAAAAGAGGAAATCGAACCCAAAAAATAGAATATCCAAGAAAATTAAACGAATAGAGAAGAGTCAACCGAAAATGGATGGATGAATTTTGTTGAGATTTCGTGTACACAATCTACAACCAAAGAACATCTTTAGAGGGGGGTTTAATTTACCAAACTAAAAAAAATCTCTTGAAGATCCACAGTCTGAAAGGGAAAACCAAATATTGTATTTATAGGAGGAAACGGAAAGATCAATATCGATTCCTACAACCTATCAAAATTTTGGGGAAAAAGAAACTCCAACAGATAGAACAAAGATCAAATAGAATGAGTGCAACTCAAGAAATAGAAACTTCTTATAAACTCCTCTCTCTCTCTCTCTCTCTCTCTCTCTCTCTCTCTCTCTCTCTCTCTCTCTCTCCTCTCTCATCTCTCTCTCTCTCTCTCTCCTCTCTCTCTCTCTCCTCTCTCTCCTCTCTCCTCTCTCTCTCTCTCTCTCTCTCTCTCTCTCTCTCTCTCTCTCTCTCTCTCTCTCTCTCTCTCTCTCTCTCTCTCTCTCTCTCTCTCTCTCTCTCTCTCTCTCTCTCTCTCATCTTCTCTCGCTGGTTGTGAGAAATTGTGTTGAGCCCTAACTTTGCCTTCTTTTAATTTTAATCTCGGTCTTTTAATTTGGCTATTTATTAAATTAAATTGTATGATCATAATCATCGCTCTCTCCTCCCCCTCTTTCCCTCCCTCTCTTTCTCTCCTCTCCTCTCTCTCTTTCCTTCTCACTTCCGTTTCCTATTCGCACACATGTGTTAGAAAGGGATAGAAGAAGGAGTCATCTCGTGACTTTGAAACCCTATCGCTGCCCTTTTCTAACGTATGGATTCAAAGGGAGAGAGAGAGAGAGAGAGAGAGAGAGAGAGAGAGAGAGAGAGAGAGAGAGAGAGAGAGAGAGATAGTGAAGAGCTAGAGGCAGTGAGAGAAGGGGGTAGAGAGAGAGAGAGAGAGAGAGAGAGAGAGAGAGAGAGAGAGAGAAATCCACGAATCCGCTGATGCGAGCAGTCTTGCTGTTATTTACGGAAATGAGAAGCATGTTTTTCGACTTAGGTCGTCGATGGATGTGCGTAGAGCCGGCATATACTGCACAGGTTCATTTTGGTGACATTTACCGAAGTCGCCCGAGTTGAACCGCGCAATCGTCTGCGTCGCGCGCCGCGGCCGCGGCCGCTCCGCAGGTGCGCTGGTTTTGCGGTCAATATTGTTATGAATGAGGATTTGAGCTCTTGCACACGAGGTGAAATTTATGAATGAAAAGTGTAGAGGATGAGTACCTACTTCACTTAGACATACCAGCGTATGAACAAGGGATAGAGGGAAGGACGGAGGCCGTAGAATGAAAGAGCGGGAGGAGGGGGAGGAGTTTAACAGGCGTAGTATAGTTGGTGTGGTGCGCAGTTGCATGTGCGCAGGTGTGTCTGGTGGTGGATTTTACCCGACAGGAAATATTCCGATCATTGTGGACCCCTCAATTCTCACTTTAGCTCAAGTCTAAGGCCTCTTCCAGCAGAGCTACCGTTTTGCGTATAATTAATGCCATTTTTTAGTTCACCGATGATTGTACCTGTTGAAAAAAGATTACACAGTTCAATGGTGCTGTTGCACACTTTTGCTATACGCGATCTAATAGTCGATGCTGGTGTAAAAACCTCGACAAAGAACAATGGCAGCACTAAAAACTTCCGAAATCTACTCTTAAACTCAATAAACGCTTTCATTTACGAGGGTGTAGTGGTGGCCGAGGGCAGTAACAATGGGAGATTCCTATCTTAATTTCGTCACTCTCTCTATGATGACAAGGATGATTAACAGAGTAATTAGTCATCAGAGTGATGATCCACATCCGATGAATGGTACCTCAACACCTAGTGACACCGGTGTCAAATGAAAGTCGTCTCTTTTTGGTCACTTCTTGATGGAGTTATAGTATTGTTAGATGGGAATCTCCCATTGTTACTACCCTCAGCCGCCATTACGCCCGCGCAAATGAAAGCGTTTATCGAATTTAGGAGTGGATATCGGACGTTTTTAGTGCAGCCATCGTTATTTTTGGAGGTTTTTACACCAGATTCGACTATTAAATCGCTTATAGCAAAAGTGTGCAACAGCCCCATTCAGTGTAGGACTATAATCCACAAAAATACTCTGATCTGTAATCTTTTCTCAACCGGTGGGAATCATCGATGACTTTAAAAAACTTGCTGATATTTTAATAATTTGAAGGTAATAGAGGGTTTTAGTGATGGCGCTTGCCGGTGATGAGCGTTCCAAACAAAGACAGTTTGTCTCTCTCGCTCTCACGTAACCCTCACGTATTGCCATCTCACTTTAATCTCAGAAATCGTATGCTATGCGAGTTTTATCACAAGCGATTGCGACCGATGATTGTCGTGGTTGTTGGCTATAAGCGTTGACTTCGCACTATAACCGTCTATTGCACCGATTTAGAAAATATTACAGATCAGAGTATTTTAGTGCAGTGCAGTCATACACTGAACGTAACTATGTAATCTTTTCTCAAACGGTGGAATTATCAATGAATTGAAAAATATCATTGATTTTACGCAAATTGACAGCTACGCTCCTCAGACACTCAAACTGGTTCCTCAAAGCAGTTTCAAGGCTTCCATAAATTCCCGAAGGATCGTTTTTCGGCCGCATTTAATTTGAACATTTTTTCAGAAAATTCACTTGGTTGGAGGATCCTACTCGCAATCGCGATTCATCGCCGTGCAATTTGGCAACAATGGATCCTCTCCATTTAAACCTATGTAAAATAATCGATGTTTAGGAGGCACGTTGCACCCCCCCCCCAAGAAATCGATACTTTTTCATAGGTTTAAACGGCAAAATACATGGTTGCAAAATTGCACGAAGTGCCACGGATCCTATACTAAATCGAACCGGAAAATTTTGGCAGTTAAAAATTCGAGAACTGTGGTCCATCTTCTTGAGAAAGAAGCTAACTTCTGTTCTCTGTAAGGATTCTTGATTTTCAAAACTGTTGGTGTAACTAGTACCAGTAGTGGTCTGTGGGTAAAATATTGAGGAGGGGGGGGGCTTGAAATGAGAAAACTACAGCAAGCCAAAGTTGTAGATATTGACAGTTTAAAAAAAAAAAAAAAAAAAAAAAAAAAAAAAAAAAAAAAAAAAAAAAAAACAACGCCTATTCAACATTTTGTATAGTATTGAAATAACTTTGGGGGCTTATAAATGGCAGCATTGAGAATTCACGTTGAAAAATGCATTGTTTCTCTGTGAAAGCTGACTTGTTCTGTATAGTAGGTACTCCAGGCTTTTATAGTTTCTGAAATTATGTCCTTTGTCTGAGGATTTTCGATTTTTTGATAATGTGCCGATATTTAACTTTGAGGTTCGAATCGAAGAAAAAAATTGGTATTGTCATTTGTTTTGCGCTAAAAGTCTTATTTAGTGCTTTTTTTTCTTCTTTTTTGGAAATTAAATAGATGTTGATTAATCATTTCTCTTGGGAATACTATGGGAATAAATCAAAATGCTGTCACAAATCAATGTTTTAAGATTTTTTTATAATTGAAAATAACCTTGAGCCTCAGTGCCCTGTCAATCAGGAGCGCGATTCTTTAGCGTTGTAACTCACCATTGAGGAACTTTGGTTGCCCCCAGTGGCGTCGCGTGCAATTTGCCAACAATGTATTCCATCCATTTAAACTCATGTAAAATATCGAATTCAGGGGGTGCACAGTGCACAAAGAAAATTCGATATATTTAATGAGTTTAAATGGAGGAGTTGCATTGTTGCCAGATGGCACGCAACGCCACTGGTTGCCTCTTAAACCCCCCCCCCCTTCTCTTAATAATTCGCGGTGCGCAAGTACAAATTCTGAGGTTCGGATGCGGCGTTGGTGTCATCCACCGTTGCAGAACAAACGGTTCGAGCAGGTTAAAAAAATGCACAACCGTTTAACCAAATAATAAAATATATGACTATAAATTCACGAAAATACGCTTCTGGAAGCGTTTTTGAATTCACAGGAAAACCACACCGGAACAAAAAAGATTCCACCGCTCGGAGCGACAGTATATTTATATCAGGGCTGCCGTTTTGTGTAGAATCAATGCTATTTTTCTAGCCACCGATGATTCCACCGGTTGAGAAAAGATCACACAGTTCAGTTCAGTGTATGACTGTAATGCACGGAAATACTCTGATCTGTAATCTTTCCTTAATCGGTGTAAAACTCCGTTGATTAATTAAAATATCCGCAAGTTTTTTAAAGTCATCGACGACTCCACCGGTTGAGAAAAGATTACAGATGCGAGTATTTCAGTTTATCATAGTCATGCTCTGAACTGAACTGTGTAATCTTTGCTCAACCGGTGGAATCATCGGTGAATTGAAAAATAGCGTTGATTCTACGCAAAACGGCAGCCCTGATTTATATGCTTAGAAAAAAATTCTATCCATAATCTTCATTGCACCGGTTACAACACTCCGATGAATTACAAAAAAAAGCCCCCCTCCACCACTCCTCCTTTGTTCGCCCCCATACACGATAACCATAGTAGGGGTGAGGTGAGGAGTGCCTTGTTACCCAGTTCTGTCAAAGGTCAAAGCAAAGCACAGCCATGCAGCACCTTTTTTTCTTCTTCCAGAGATTTAGATAGATAAATTTGTAATATTCGAGGAGGGTTTTGCCCACCCACGAATTAAGCCATTAAATTAAAACAAACAGGGGAGGGTTCGCACTTACTCCAGTAGACTCATTCTCTCCCCTTCCTATATATACTGCTGAGAAAAATGATAAAATCTTGTTTTCGTGTTTTCTTGTTTGTCTTTTGTTTACTTTGCTCTTCTGCACTATATATGTATACTCTAATACATACTCTGACACCGAACAATTAAAAGTAAAAAAAAAAGATCAGTGCTACCATACAATGATACAACCTAGGTTGTTAGCAGCGCTGACAGATTTTGACTAAAATCTAAAAAATAAACAAATTATTGAGTTTTAAGAAGAACAGTCTGAATATATTCCGCAAAGGGAAATATTTGCTCGAAATATTTGCTGTGCGATGTTTTTTCATTCGCTCTGTACGTCTGAACAATGTGCACTTGTTACGTAAGGAGCGCATAGCTTATCTTTTGATTAGAAATTTGATTAAAATGACAAAGAACTTTGCTACACAGCGAATTCAGTATATGGAGTGACCACTTGGATTTCCTCGACCTCAATAATTCTTTCCCTTTAAAATATTCATTTATAAATTTGCACGTGAAAAAATAACATTTAAACATCCACTAGTTTTAAAATACGTTTGCATAAAATTTGCCTTTACATCTGATAGTACTTTTTAATAAATACATTTTCGAGAGTGACCGACTAAGAAAATGTGTCTCAGCCGCAAATTTTTTCTTCTTTCATGCCTCACAATTTTTGTGGTAAGTAACTCAAACATATTTGAGCCGTCTGGTTTCATTATTACTATTATCAAGTAAGCTTAGTGCAACGACCATGTGCGAATTTGGTTATTTTCCTGCCTTAATTGACTGCTGTGAGACATGATATAGGTTCCCTAGACCCGAAAGCTTATCAACGTGGGGGTGTTCCTTACAAGGTTACTTTGGAATCAGCGAGAAATAATTCTCTGGCTCTCTGTATCCTTCAATCACTCTGTTTTAAGAGCATCATCAGATTCACAAAATCTCGCATTTAAAGCACTCTGTTTAGTACCTCAATACCAATCAAAATAATAACAACCGTAAAAAAATAATAGATCGAACCCGACTGACATGTTTGTTATTTATTTTTTTGTTTTCATGAAGGTTCCAACTCTCACTGACAGTACCGGATTAGAAGGGTCAAGCAACTTTCATTCTTTTGAAGATCTTGCACTCTCTGGATACGCTTTTGTTGATAAATCCTTATTCATAAGAGATGTCATCAAGAGCCGTAAGCAAGCGGTTTGTATTAGCAGGCCTGGGTCTTTTGGAAAAACGACAAATCTGCAGATGCTACACGATTTTCTACGCTGTGATAAAAACAACTCGCACTTATTTAAAAACCTTCGTATTATGAACGAAAAATACGGACAACTACGTGATCAATACATGAATAAGTACTCCGTTATTTATATTGATTTTCGCGAATACACTGTAGGACCTGGCGAGAGTTTAAAAGAAAAGTTGCCTTCACTCTTTTTAGTCAGCTGGTTGATAAGTTTCAATACTTGAAAACTTCAAAAAAACTTACGAAAAAACAAAGAACTGCAATTAAAGATGTCAAAACTAGCTACCCTTATGATTACTTGGCTGGGATTCGATTTCTTTCCGAGTTATTAACGCTCCACCACTGCGTGAAACCATTCATCTTGATAAACGAAATTGATGCACCTCTCATCGCAGCAAAGAAAACGCGGGTCCTGAAATATCGGTAGAACACTAGTCATAATTGCCTTTTCATAGTATAGGTTCAAGTCAAGGGTTGTTAACAGAAGTTGGTAGAATGAGGGACATAGCGAATCATAGGTACCTATGATTCGCTATGTCCCTCATTCTACCAACTTCTGTTAACAACCCTTGACACGAACCTATACTATGAAAAGGCAATCATGACTACTGTTCTACCGATATTTCAGGACCCGCGTTTTCTTAAACTTAAGCCCATTGTAACAGATACATGCTTACGTCCGTTTTTTGATATTCATTTTGGATTTACACAAGACGAGGTTAAATATTTGATGGGTGAGTATCGCTTGGAGAAACAAAATAATCTTACCTTTGACAAACTTAGTGAATGGTACAATGGCTACAGAGTCGCTCCATGTAAAATGTCGTCCCTTGTACGGGACACTGTGAGCGAAAGGGTTAAATTCCTCTAAACCTTTATTATATTCAACATAACTACCTATCGCCCCTTAATTGGCTGCGGTAGGAGCAGTGGCGGCTCGTGAAATGCGATATATCGATGTCCACTCCATTTAAAATTATAGAAAAGTATCGATTCCTCGGGGGTTCGATTGCACCCCCTCTTCCCGATACTTTTCTATAGTTTTAAATGGAGTAGACATCGATACATCGCATTTCATGAGCCGCCACTGGGTAGGAGCGTCACCATGACGCAACAAGTGACTGAAAAACTGTTTGCAGATTGCCGCAGTTTGAATCGTCGTGAATGTCCGGAGCACTGGCGCAACCAGGATATCTTCCATCTCTCTCATTTCCCATTTGAATGTATGAGTAGGAAAAGGACAGAAGGAGGGGGTTTTATCCCCTTGTCCATCCTTGTCTGACATACGTTTCTTAATGGAGAAAAGAGAGAGATGAAGAAACTCTCGGTGCGCTACTGGTCCGGAGTATTGCATGTGGAACTTCACATTTTCCGGCGGGAGAAAATTCAAACACCGTGCACTGAAACGCTGATTTCTCAGAGTGCACTGATCCAATAGACCTCTGACTATGTAATTACAGCCCATCACTAGTGCGCGCGTACGTTAGATAAGATTCGATCGTTGTTTGGTTGATACCTGTTGTCATGTCTTATACAGACGCCTCGTATCTTTACTTTCCAAAATCCCCTCGTAGAATGGTTAAACTGATAGTTCATTGATTCTTATTTTCCCTATTTTTTTTTTTATCGGTTATAATATCAAATTTAAATTGATTACATAAAAAAGAAGGATCAAGTTCCTTCAAATTTGACTCTTAAAAGTTGAAAAACTGCCCAAATATACACTGAGGAAAATAAATTACTACTATTGCACTACTAGTACTATCCTAGTACAATTTTAATTGCGATATTTTGCTCCTTCAAATAAATTGTTCCCTAGGTATATTCATATTTCCTCATGTCACGTTACGGTACAGTTAAATTGTAGTCCCCGCACAGATAAATTGTAGTCCCCGTGCACTTAAATAGTAGTCCTGCTACGGTTAAATTGTAGTACATAAACAATTTACGACAGTTTAATTGTAGCCCCACCACAACTTAATTGTAGCAGGACTACAATTTAACTGTACGAAGACTAGAATTTAACTGTACTGGGACTACAATTTAATTTCACCCGGACTACAATTTAATTATACCAGGACTGTAGACCTGAGGAAATTGAGTATGAAATATACCTAGAGTACAATTTCTTTGAAGGAGCAAAATATCACAATTAAAATCGTAGTGGTTATACTATTCTAGTACTACCAGTACAATTTTTTGCTTCTTTTCTTGACAACCTGTTTCATTTATTCTGTTTTTATTTATTTAATCTGTCCACAATTTATTAATCATTCTTTATTTGTCTAAAAACATTTGCCATGTTTTTCTGTTTCTTCATTTATTCTAAACCTTCAATCATTGTTATTATTTTTAAACAGTCGAAGTATGTAGTTTTTTCATTTCTTTGAAGTGTTCATTGGTGAAATTTTCAAACCTCATCAGTACTTAGGTACCTGTTCTATATCATATCTCCTAGTGCCTTTATTATTAATGGGTTGAAGAGGGTGAGAAGAGCCTAAAGTTATGCTGTTCGAGCAACAATGGGTGGGGGAGGGTGTTCGGCTTTCTAAGGAACTTAAAAACAGTGGCGGCTCGTCAGGTGTAGTTAGTGTAGTGGCACTACACCTACTTTTTCAAGGTTTTTTTTTCTTTTTCTTTTCAAATTTTCAAAGATAATGGTCGCTCTTGATTAAAAATGATTGGGATTTCGGAGAACTTATTAAACTTATTAAAACTCTTGTAAAAACCAAAGATTACTTATACTCCAGATATGGCACTAGCTAAAATCTTGTTGAGCGCCTTCATTGCTAAAACACATACACTGGCCCACGGTTTGTTTACGTTTCGGGGAGCGAGAGACGCGCGGACGGGGTGGGGCCAGTGGACTGGCCCACGACCCCCACCCCGCCCGCACGCTCCTCGCTCACCGAAACGTAAACAAACCGTGGGCCAGTGTATGTGTTTTAGCTCGGTTTTAGAAATGAAGGCTCTCAACAAAATTTAACATAGGCGAGATAGCTAGTGCCATATCTGGAGTATAAGTAATCTTTGGTAAAAACAAAGTTTCTCAACGTTTTCATGTTTTTCAATTTTTATTTTGATATTTAAATAAATGTTGGTCTTAAAGGCTTAAAAAAAGATGTTTTTATTGCAGGTTTTGCTCGGAAATTTACTTACGTTTTTAATTTTTTTCCTTTCTTTAAGTTATTAAGGGGGGGGGGGGTTGATATTACTATATCGTTGCAGGAGAACTTTCGTGTCTCGAAATAGTTAAAACTAGCTTAAAATTAAATCTGAGGCAGGTCAACTTTTCGAAAATTTAGTTGGACCCCCACAACTACACCTAATTTTCCAGTCACGAACCGCCACTGCTTAAAAAAGGAATAGTAAAATTGTAAGTGAATGAAGCGGGATTTTCCGTATCAAGCAAAAATACCCGAGGGGAGGGGGGTGAGAAAAAGGTATCTTATGATGAAAAACCCTGGTTTTACGTTCATAACAGCCGGACACACTATGTCGTTAAGGCGTAAAAATAGGTGCTTTCCCTACGGAAACACAGACACAGAGATATGTCTCAAATTAGCTAGGAATCGCCTATGATAGAGCTCGATTCAGAAGTGTAGGCAGACGGACCAAAACCATAATCTTCGGCGAATTTTCAACTTTTATTCCTTCAAATCAATACCGAATTTGCCCCTGACTTTATTCTTTTGTGTTTAAAGTTGTCCTCGTTGAAAAATGAACGCTAAATTTCATTTTTATACATTTTTATCGAGTAATATCAGAAATAATGTTGACAAATTCCAAAGATTATCGGTCTAGGTCAGCCTACACTTCTGAAACTACCTCTCCCTGCGTAGCTTCGCCATTAAGTCTGATTCTTCTGAGGGTGAATTTTGACATTTTTTAAAGTATACTCATAGTCATTTTTAAGGGTTTTTAAACATAAATCAACGCTTCAATCACCATCAGTAGCAAATGTTTGTAACACCCGTATTGATAAATAAAAATTATTGACAGGACAGAGATTATACAAGAGGCTCGGGCGCCGCGCCGTCCATTCATAAGAAAAATCGAATATCGTTCAGAGCTATTGCATTAAATGAGAAATATTCGGTGGGCTCGTAAAATGCGATACATCGATGTCTACTCCATTTAAAACTATATAGAAAAGTATCGGGGGTGCAATTGAACGCCCGAGAAGAAATCGATACATTTCTATCACACATCGATACTACATTACATCGATATTATATCGCATTTCACGAGCCACCCCTGGTAATAACCCTTTTACTGTCAGGTTATGAAAGCAAATCCCCGCTTGATCGCTAAGAAATATGAGATAGATGAATATTCCTACTCCGAGGTGTTGAATTTGCCTATACCGTTAATTGAAGGCGCCCTCTACGGAACTACATTATTTTGCTAGTGGTTGACCCATTTGGAGTTGCTTTTGTTAGTAAATAAACTGGAGGGAATACCCCCCAGTGGCGAGGCGTGTGATTTGGCAGCGTTCCCTCTTCCCCATTTAAACACATTAGAAAGGTCGAAGTGCCTGGTCATCGCCGATGACTAAAGCGTTCAACTTTTTGGGTTAATTTAAACGGAGAAAATACATTGTTGCCAAATTTCACTCTTCGCCACTGAATACCAGTGAAAACAGTGGCAAAAAATCAGTGTTATAAAAAGTCTTCAAAAATATATCCAGTAGCGAGGCGTGAAATTTGACAACGATGTACTTTCTCCATTTAAACTCACTGAAAGAATCGAATGCTTTGATCATCGGCGATGACCAGATGTTTCGACCTTTATAATGTGTTTAAAGGGGGAAAAAAGAAACGCTGCCAAATTACACGCCACGCCACTAATTATATCATTCAGTGGTCTCTTTAAAATTGCGTTCTACAATAGGCTCTTCTATGGTTATACCAGGTCCAAGAAGTAATGCAACGGTCGACTTTTTGAGAGAACAAAAGAAGTTAGCAAGTTTTGGTTTCCGGATTCGTGTAGACGGTATAAATACCAATAAAATTAAACCTCGTTCAGCTCATTTGGTCAAAAATTGATCGAAACACACAGTTTATCTCGAGGCACCTCGCACGAGCGCCGCATTCTTAGGTGTGGCACGGGCTATACTTTTTGGACAGCCTTTGGAGTAGGTGGTTGGTGCAAGAGTCCCTATATATGAAAGAGTCAAGACACGTGAACAGAAGTGAGGAAGAAGAAGGTGTCTGAGGAGCCTGGAGGCGCGCCTCTTGTTTACATTTTTATCCAACGATCTTCCCGCCAAAGATTACTTATACATGTATTCGTGTGGAAGTAATCTTTGTTAGGTCAACCTAACCTCCAATACCCGTTGGCTTCACTACCTGTTTTAAAAGTAATGCGTGAATTTTTATTCTGTTCTGAACACATTTTCATCAATGGCTAATTCAACTTTCATAAGTACAAGCTAAAATGCCGAAAGTTTCCTCAAAGCTGGGCAGCAGTGAAGATGGTTCCATGAAGATGTAAACAAGAGGCGCGCCTCCAGGCTTCATAGACCCCTTCTTCTTCTTCACTTTTCAGCAGCCAATCAGAGATGGAACCTCGTATGGCGAGACTCTTTCATATTTAGGGACTCTAGTTGGTGCTCCAGTTACGAAACCAATGTGCGGTGAAAGAACGAGGGGGTGAGTTGTGATGAGTCTTCCAACCGAGAGAGGGGAAACCTAGCGTTAAATTAGTTGTGAAATCCGATTCTTCGAAAATGAATTTAAAACCAATTGGCTCTGATTATGATCATCTGAACGTAAATGCAGTGCATGAACTGCGCACTCTATACGTATACTCACCTCTATTCTATACCCACACGGGGGGAAATGGAGAAGAAAGTCTAAGATGGGGAGGACACGATAGGACTGATACGGTTGCCTCGCAGGTGAGTGAGGGGGAACGGATAAGGGGAGGGGAGGGGAAGGGGAGTGTCGTGGGCGGATGGAAAATGACAAAATCTAAGTGAGGAAGTCGTATCGATGCGCCTTCCCTCTCGCCCCCAAGTCTTGTCAATCTATCGCCGAGAGTGATGCGCATCCTTCTACACCCCCTCCCCCCACCCTTCCGTCGCTTTAACTGCGTGTAGGAAGAGTTCCGTGGTACGAGGGTTCCGTGTCAATGTAGCTTCTGTTTTAAGCCCCAAACAGAGACCGGTACAGATTAGGTTTTTAACAACTTTTTTCGCAGTGCCATTTGAAAATAAATAAACTGTAGGGAACATCCCTACGAACACTTTCTCACATCAAATTTAATCTGGGGGAGACCCCCAGACCCCCCCCCCGTATCCATTTTTGAAATATTTAAGAGGCAAATTTTCGCGACGAATATATTCGCTGATATTCGACAACAGCATTGCAAACATACGCATGACAACTGTGAATGACACGAAACTGGATCGTGTTTTTCAAACTTTTTCGGTGTTTTCAGTCAACGATGGCATCAATTCGATTTTGAATTCAAGTCCGGAGGTGAATTCGAAATCGCATTGATGTCATCGATGCCCCGAAAACACATCTAAAAACACAATTGAGTTTCCTCCAATATGTAGGTTAGGTTGGTATTGTTTATGATATTCGATCGCGAAAATTCGCCTAAGGTTTTCCTTTTTTTTTTTTTGATCCATTTTCCCATTGATTTTAATAGAGCCATTCTTCATCCATAACTAACCTAAAAATTAAAATTTTAAAAAAAAAACGAAGTGAGTCCCTTGGTAAAATGTTAATAGCAACAAATCTGCAAAATTTAGATGCATATGGATCAATAGTTCAAAAGTTATGCTGGGTTTTACGTTTCACATCCACAGACAGACAGATAGACGGACGGACGCCACAGAAATGTTATGCATTTACCCCTACCCACCACAGATGGTTTAGAAATATTGGAAAGTCATGGATGGATGTTCTTTGTGATAGTATTAGGCATGATGAGAGCTAATTATTTTATAATTATCACGATTTATTACTCAGTCACAGCGGGCCAAGTAAAAATGAAACGCAAAAACTGCAACGATAAATTCTTCGGCTCTTCTCTTTGTTAAAACACGCGCATGTTAAACAAAGATAGACAGCATTTTCACTGAAGCATATGTAAAATCATAAGTGACTAGATCATTTGATCCTATACAAGCCTTAATGGGTCTGTTGCAAACTTTTGCTACAGCGCTATAGAGTGTGCAATCTAATGTAAAATCGCCTGAAAAGTCCAATGATGGCATCAGAAAGCAATGAAATGCAACAATAAACTCACAAAATGCGTTTAATGAATCCAAGATGGCGGCAAAATATCGAGCAATCTGTATGCATGCACCACGAACATTCAAGGATAGCCAACCTTACAATATCCATCACAACCAATCACAACGTAAATAAACACATAACCTCTACCTGCAGTGAGGTTGTCAAAGTTGGCAATCCTTGGATGATCACGGTGCATACATTCAGATTTCTCGATATTTTGCCGCCATCTTGGATTTCGATAAACGGCTCTTGTGAGTTTAATATTGTATTTATTGACTTTATGATGCCACCAATGGACTTTTCAGGCGATTTTACATTGGAGTAAACACTTTTTATCGCTGTAGCAAAAGTTTGCAACAGACCCATTCTACATCAGTCATTATAGGAGACTTGACACCGTCGCAAGTTCGAACGTTGAGGGCGCGCGTTTGAAAACTTATTCGTCGCGGAATCATGGATATTATACAGCTTTTAATACCGCATCGACACGGTAACACGTAATAGAAATCCGTGTCGAACACCCTACATGTCGTCTGACTGCATCTTTGAAAATCAACGACAACTCCGAGGAAGCATCAGCTCTATACATACGTAAGTACCTATACTCGACCACTTATTACTTGATAACTACTACATTTAAACACCTGATTCAAAAACGTTGGTTGATGCATCGCGGGTTCTCCCTCTCTCGTCCTATCGCAGCTCAACAGTCACCAGTCACCTTAGCAGCAGTTACACCTAATCTGATCAATTACTCGCAAGTTTTGTGAAAACAGGACAGTGCTGCCAATTGGTAACTATTCAACGGGATCTCCGAATTCAAACCATGATTGATTCCATCGCATCGCTCCGCGGTAATCACAAAAGATTATACTGCTCGTTAAGAAGGATATTTACGAACATTATGAAAGTGCTTTGAGCTGTAATCTTTTCGTTCACCGGTGAAATCACCGCTGAGTTTTGGAATCTCGTTGAACATCCGTAAGACGGCAGCACTGTTGGTACTTTTTCTCGTGAGCCAAAAGACCATCGCGTATGAGAGAGCGCATGGGTGTAAGTTAGAACGGGGATAAAGAAAGAGAGAGGGAGAGAGAGAAAAAAAGAGAGAGCGAGAGAGAGAGAGAGAGAGAAGGAGAGGGTGAGTGGATGTATTTGTGTGAATGGTGCATGTCTCTGAGAGTATATGAGTCCGATCAATGAGAATGATATACCACGAGCAAAGGTGTTTTGATGTAAGCTGTGCACATGAGGCGAATCCAGGAATTTGTCTCTCTCATTTTCTTCCTTTCGCCAATTTGAGCGCACGGACTGAAACAGGATAGAAATAGGGGCAGTCACGGAACATGTGCTCCTCTTTGCGGTCTTTTTTTAACCCGTGTTCTCGAATAGGCGGAAAGAGAGAGAGAAAGAGAGAGACTAGAGAAAGAGAGAGAGAGAGAGAGAGAGAGAGAGAGAGAGAGAGAGAGAGAGAGAGATTTAGATTTAGATTTAGATTTATTTATTTAGGCTGGCGCAATAGGACCAGGGTTTCCCTTTTTCTCCCTTTGACACCAGCTAAACTTTACAGATAAAAAAATTTAAATACGTATGTTTACAAATCTTATTATAAAGTTAAAACGAGACAAAACAAAACGAAGAGGGGGAAAAAAGAAAATAAATAAATAAATAAATCAATAAATAAATAAAAAATAAATAAATAGATAGATAAATAAATAAATAAATAAATAGGTAAACAAATAAATAGTTGGATGAACAAATAAACAAATAAAACTGTACATAAAGAAATAATTGAAAAGAAAATTGATAGATAAATAAATAAAGCAAAAAAATTAAAGAACGGTTGGGTAGCTAATATCCAAAAAATAATCCAAAAAATTAATCATATGACTGTATGAGACTGTAAAAAATACTTCTTTAGCCCTCTTTAAATTTTCTCCTATTTTTTTTATTAAGAAAGAGAGAAATGGAGAGAGAGAGAGAGGAGAGAGAGAGAGAGAGGAGAGAGGGAGAGAGAGAGAGAAGGGGAGAGAGACAGAGAGAGAGGGTGAGAGAGAGAGAGAGAGAGAGAGAGAGAGAGAGAGAAAAGAGAGAGAGGAGAGAAAAAGAGAGAGAGAGAGAGACAACAAAAGACAGACAGACAGAAAGACAGACAGACAGAAAAGAAAAGGGGAAGAGAGAGAGAGAGAGAGAGAGAGACAGAGAGACAGAGAGACAGAGAGACAGAGAGAGAAGTACACATTTCTGAATCCACTTCTGAAACTCTGGAATTACACGAAACGAGAGGAAAGGGGTTAGAGTACAAACAAAAACACACAAACGAATTCACAGCTGTTGTTCTCTAAAATCGCCACTTTCCTGGAAATGTGTAGCTTATAAGCTCCGCCACTTTTAACGAAATCAAGTCACCTGCAGGTAAAGTGTTCCGCACAGGTCAATGATCGAAATTCCATGGGCCTTTCATAAAATTTCGTGAAATTTCATGGAAAATCTTATAGAATTACGTGAACTGCCCACGGAATTCCATATAATGGGACAGTTGCAAGCTGAAATGTTACGGTTTTTTTATAAAGAAAATGAAAGTACTAGAGAAGCTAAGAACAATGGTGCGTTTGGTTTTTTTCCTAAGTGTCTCGGTTTCGGAGTTACACACGTGTAAAGTTGTAAATAATCGTGTGCGTATAGTGACGTCACTACGAGGAATTCCCATTTATTAACCCTTCACTGCATGATTTTTTTTTTTTTTTTTTTTCAAGCAAATGTGGATTTTTCAATGTATTAGGTGGTCAAATACATGGGAAAAATAGTGAAAAAAATAATTTGACGGTTTCCGGTCAAAATTCTTTTTTTTCTATTTTTTACTCGTTTTTTACAAGTGATATAACACCATAAAAATGGCGGAAATTTTTTTCATTTATTTTTTTTTAAAATTTTCATTTTTTTTTTTTTTTTTTTTTTTTTTTTACTTTAATTGGATTTTTCAAAAAGCCAATGCCGGAAACTTTATAAAAATAATCAAAATGTGGTCAGTTTGGATACGGGGGCAAATTTCCCCCCGGACATGATTTCGATCACGAACCCTTCACTGCATGATGTTTTCTTTCAGCCAATTTTTTTTTTTTTTTTTTTTTTTTTTTTTTTTTTTTTTTTTTTTTTTTTTTTTTTTTTGTGCTCAAAACATACCTTCTCCCGCGTTGACCCACCATGCGCCAAAGGCATATCTCAAAACCTGTATTTTATATGAGCGTTTGAAGAATTTGTTCCACCGGTGGAACTTCATGCAGTGAAGGGTTAAAATGTATTTTGACCAAAATATCATCTCCGGAATAATGGGACTTACTTAGAAACCAAAGGTATCTTTGTTCTCAGATAATCAAGTGCTTTCATTTTCTGTATGAAAAACACAACATTTTAGACCCATGCAACTGTTTGCAACAATTTGTGGCCCATGGAATTTCGGTGGTGGAACGTCATGGAACACTTTTACCAGGATATGAGTATGGAATTGATAACTGATAACAAGGGTAATAATTGAAAGTCCATTTCAAAAAATTTTTTCAAAAGGGAGGATCTCAGAACAGAACATTTCTCGGTACTATACCGTACTAATGATGCTAAAAATGTTTTCCATCTAACCTGGATAATTGGAAAAATATATAGATAAAGTGTACTTATAGTTTGTTAGGTTAGTCCATTGAATTTAGGATGACCAACCAATTCCATTAAAAGAGGGATCACGTCACGTTTATCCTCCGTTTTCTGATATAGTAAAGAGATTTTTTGGCACAGTAAAAATTCCCTCGAGTTCGAGCACTTGAAATGAGAACACAGAACACTGCATAAAACGCCTTCAATTTGTGATACAGACAAAAACATGTACCGGTGAGAGGATGTAAGAGTATATCAATTGTCCGTCCTCTTTGAAACCGCGATCAGTGATCACCTTTAATGTTTTACAAAGTAATCTAATTCAAATTGAGAATCCTAGACGTATAGTCAAATAAAAACAAATAATATTTTTTTAGATTTATTAATTGTGGATTTGAATAACACAATGAGGAACTGATGAACTCTACTTTATTACAATTAGAGTCCGATCATTAATTTGTGGATTCAGCCATCAGGCAACTGCGTTATATTAACATTTGAATGCATGAAAAATGATCGATTAGTCATAAAGCTACAGCTCCTTCAAGAATCGATTGTTTATCAGACATTAAAATGTAGGAAGAGTACACTATTGCCGGATTGCTGTATTCGCCAATGAATACAATCTTACTTTTGTCATTCAAATTTTCATTATTTACGAGAGAAAAAAAATTATTTAGGTTTAATCATTACTGTTGGGCACCATAATTACTTTTACGAGAAGGTGAATTTAATTTGCATATCCTTAATTTCAGAATTCTGTTGGCATTCAAACTAAATGTTTCTATCAAAACAATGAGAAATATCTTTACGCATGCCAGAACTAACATTTACTCTGAAAAATTTGGAACATTTAACTTCTTTAGATACCCTTCCACCCCTTGAATGTTTACTGTATTATTGTATACCGATCTGAATGGTTAAGAAATAATCATCTAATCTAGAATTTTCAGCACACCTATATAACTGTAATTATTAACCACACATGACTGTGAAAACCGTATCGTAAATAATGCAGGAGAGTCTTGAAATATTTAAGCACCTTGATAGAGGTAGTAACCATCCAAATCGCTACACAATATAAGAATCATCTAAGGGTGAAATTTGCCTTTCCACTATTTTCTGAAATTAAATAAAAATTAGTTCATAACTCTTCATAGTAACTCTTTATACTTCACTACAAACTCTCCTCTATTTTTTCTGTTTAAATCTTTAACCATCTTCATCCTCAAATATTATACTTCTACCTTAACACTTTCCCTCCTCTCAACGCACAGGGTAGCCTACTGTGTATTTTGCAGTCTCATTGTTAATTATGTTCCTAACTCATGCAAATAATACCTACTTATGAGCCTCAGTAGTCAGTATAATACAAGGGGTGTCCCAAAAGTATGTGTGCTGATGCTGTCATTTCAAAACTATTCTACTCAGAGACTTGATCTTGATTTTATTTTAAAGATCAAATCATTTTCTATCGATTAAAACCAAGATCAGTTCATTTCATTAAAAATTAAAAAAGTTATGACGATTTTTGTGATGAGTGAACGCGCGCCGCCTATAGATTTTTGACAATAATCGTTGAATTGTTTTCTTCTCACCTCTTATACATTTCCAATGAACTTTTGAAGAAAAATCTGCTTGTAAAGTGTTGCTAATTGCTTCTTTTGATTGTCAAGGCATGATTTATCAGCATTTTGTAGCAGACAACATGACCATTAACAGTGAATACTACTGCGATGTCTTGGCTGATTGTGAGTTGCGAAAGCACATTTTACGCACAAAAGGCCTCACTTAAAGAATTCATGGATTCTGCATCAGGACAATGCGCGGCCGCATAACTCAAATTTTACCCGTGAATTTTTAAAGAGAAAGGTTATTGAACTGTTGAGACATTCTCCGTAAAGTCCAAATCTCGCACCATGCGACTTCTGGCTGTTTCCAACATTGAAAAGGGATCTTCGTGGACGAAGATTTGAGACTAAAGCTGAAATCAAGACAGCAGTTCAAAAAACCCTGAAAAAATTCCCGAAGAAGAATTTGAGAATCCTTTTCTTAGAAAATGGGAGGAAAGAATGCACAAATGTCTGGAAAGTGGCGGAAAATACTTTGAGAAGCAACCGGAAATTCAGGTGGAGTCGGGGGATAGCGGAGAGGAAGACTTGTAATTGGTAAGAATTTTTTTTTGTCAAAAACCTATAGACGGCGCGCGTTCACCCGTCACAAAAACCGTCATAACTTTTTTAATTTTTAATGAAATGAACTGATCTTGGTTTTAGACGATAGAAAATGATTTGATCTTTAAAATAAAACCAAGATCGCGTCTCTAGGTAGAATAGTTTTGAAATGACAGCATCAGTACACTTACTTTTGGGACACCCTTTGTAGAATGGTGCTCTTACAAAATTTTGCTGTGAGCAAATGAATATTATAATCTGATGTAAAAACCAACGGAAATCACACTAGTGTACGTCTAAAATTCAGGAATAAACTTACGTAACTGCTATAATGGCAAGTTCGTAATGGAGGTTCAACGCAGGTATCATGTGGGGGATTCCTGTCTCTTGCATCACCTTTTCTCTACGGGAACACCAGAGACGAATCACCCATGATGCCTGCGTCTCTCTGCCGTTAAGCCCGATTTTGAGAGAGAATTTCGTGATTCGTTAGTGCACTCATCGTCATTCTTACAGGTTTTTATGCAAGAATCAACTCTTCAATCTCCCGAAGCAAACGTTTGCAAGAGCCCCATTTCATATTTGTTACCTTGAATTTGGAAATAAATCGAAATTGAAAATTGAAAAATTAAAAATAAAAACGTAATTCTAGTAGCTCTAAAAATATTTACCTTCATGAA